>JZLH01S0605837.1:0-11897 GCA_001188425.1 Eucidaris tribuloides | reverse complement strand
TTTTTTCAAAAAAATGGCGGGAACCAATATAAACTCAATCGTAGGTCAAAATAATTGTCAGATTTGTGATCAGCAGCCAAAATGGCCATAGAATCCACTTGTTTGAAATTAAATTTCCCAAAAAAGGTTTCATTCGCCCACCCCTAGAGTTACGGTAAGTGTTTCATTATCATGGTTTCTGGCTGCAGACACGACCCTTTTGCTGACGTTCAGGTCGCCGTGAACTCTTCCAGTCGTAACTCCGCCGTGTATGGGGAGTTTCGGGATGCAGACCCGACCCCTATGGTGACAGTCGAGGTCGCCGTAACTCTCCCACTCGGGACTCTGCCGAGTTCCGTTCAGAGTTGTACAGAGTTACGCAGACCTATGCAAAGGTCTTTTATCTAATCTTACATAAATCCCGACATAAATAAAAAAGATTTCAATGACACTCAAATCCACATTTTCCCCCAATCTGGCTCTGTCATTTATGTTGGAAATATTGTTCAGTCGATTTTTAACTTAGGAAGTTATGTGCACAGAAAAATATTCTACTGCCGTTTGTAAACCAGATCCCGTCTTTGATCATGACCGCAAGTTTTCCCCCACTCTCGAGACAATTATTATGGCGTGTTAATCCTTAAATCCCTGACACAAATCATCTGCACAGAAGCCACAACATTGTGCATTGTGCCACTTAACATCAAGTATTTCAAGTTAGGAAGAGGGGTACGAGACAGTTTGTCGCCACCTGTTACGGCTGGCTAGACTGCTTAATGAGAGGTCGTTACGATCAGAGAAGAGGGCCGAAGAACGTCTTGTGTAAACAAATCTTTAATGGCGGGTTCTTTGTGTTTGACAGTGATTGATTGACGCAATGTCGTCAAAATCGACTTAGAGAGTGTCAATTTAATGTTTTTCTTTGTTAATGTGCTGGGAAAGTTGATCGACATATGCGAATATCGAGATGTAAAGATCGAGTTAAGCAAATAAATAATACACGTAAGCTTATGGAGATAAATCGGTACTTTTCATTTCCGTCGACTTAAACGATTATCCGACTTGTGCGACGTCGACTAATCCGAGGTTACCTGTATTTAAATTACATGTGTATACTTCAGTAGCAATAGTTACAGCAGTAAAAGAAGTAGTAGTAGAATTAATAGTAGCAGGGCTGGAATTGGGCATTTTTTATTTGTACCTGCCAGTCGAGTAGGTATTTTTGATAAGTATCCTGCCCAAATACAACATAGACTCAATATCAATAAAAATTTTACCCAGCCAGCCAGGCAGGTAACTTTTATTTTTAGCAGCCCGACACAAAAATCACCTGTCATGGGCTAGTGGGTGGGTGCTATGTCCAGCCCTGAGTAAAAGTTGTAGAAGTAGTACTAGAAGTAGTAGTTGTTGTTGTTGCTGCAGTAGTAGTATAGTAGTAAAAGTAGTCGTTATTGTTATCAGTAATAGTCACTGTGGCACTTGTAGTAGTAGTAATAATAGTGGATGTAACAATAGTAGTAGCTGTAGTATTAATCCTATTTTAACTGGGCTATTTCAGACCAGGTTTTTACTGAAGGGGGGCGGTCAATTTGACCCCCTCCCTCCCCAAATTAGTATAGGGTTAAAGTATTAGTATTTGTAGTAGACATTGTTGTGGTGGTAGTAATAAAGTAGAAGACATAATATTTGTAGTAGCAGTTACTGTAGAAATAGTAGTAGCAGCAGTAGGGTACATATTTTGGGATATAGCAAACAACATGTACACATTCAGATATACACACAATGTCATTACTTGCAATGTAACAGATGTTTACACATTTGTGTGTTTTTATTGGGGACAGTGCTTGTTTTCACTACAGTATGTGTTTTGTCTATATAAAGATTATGTATTTCTTTGTCCCTATCTATGCTTTAATTAGAAAATATGTAACCTGTCACCATGTACACTGATAAAGTTCCACATCTCATGAAACAAACATAGAAAAATATGTTGGGTGAAAAATGTAAATATTCAAACGTTGGTCATAAAACTTTTTATTTGTTTGAGGACACTTCACTTTCATATTTTATATCATAATCACGATATTTGGCACTTTCCTTGCCTTTTTGGTTGTGTGACTCTATCCGGGTATTGTGGTGACTGGTGACGGGTCACTTATATGTATTTGAGTAACTACATGTAAATTTATGTCATTCCTGTGTTCTAGCCCAAATTTATTGTTGTGGATGTGCCTTCTCGAGTCCCTGGTCTCAACTTCAAGAAGACTTTGTTATGGGATGGTGCCAGTATAACCCATTCTGAGAGTGTAAGTACTGGAATTTATGTTTTGAGGCAACTGAAAAAAAATGATACTAACCTCCAGCATAATTACAAGTACTGACCTGAACAAGATAACTCCCCCCACTAGCATAAAACTTAACCCCTTGGGGACGACAGGCTTGCACAGAAGCCCAGTATATCTCACACTCAAGGACAAAATACTTCCACAAAAGCCCCCACAATATGACAAACCTTTCATATAAAGTGAGGTTATAGTGCCTGCAAACGGTTCCATCTCACAAAGTACACATTTTAACAACTGAAAATGTAGAAATTTGTCTCTGTTTGTGAGATTTGCTGGGCTTCTGGACAAGCCCGCTGTCCACAAGGGTTTATGGAGTTGAGGGCCTACTTAAAATTATTTTCCGTTTGCTTCATACATTCACAAAAGCATCATAACAAACTGTATGAGAAACTCTCCTTCAGGTATTTTCCAAATGTGCACACCAGACTTGCCACTGTCCGTATTTTCTAGGGAAATTACCTATTTTTGACAAAAGAAAATGCAATTTTTACCCTCGTTTGTGTTTGTGTCTGTATTTTTTTTTGCAAATATTTATGTCTAGTATTGCCTAAGATATTTAGGAATGTCCGTATTTATCACATTTTCACCCCACTTTGTCCCTATTTTCTATGTTTCTGGATTGGCAGTTGTGGCATAGGTGTACCTTTAAATGAATACTGTCTTAACCCGTTGCCTCCGAGATTCTGAAAAATCCCATAGAGTTAACATAGGGCAGATCCGGTTCCCGTAGCCAACGGGTTAAGATTCAATTTGCTATGACCTCAAAAGCAAAGGGGATTCAGTGAGAGTTTAAATATTTTAATGGATATGTTTATCTAGATACTAATGCGGGTTCAGTGAATCTACAAAATTTTTAGAAGTTCAACTGTGAAAGTTTGAGCAAATTTGCTTCTGCTATTCAAGAAATATGAGTTTTCGATAATTTGAATAAATCTGCATGTTGCCATCTGTAGATAGAGAGATTGCATAAACCTGTGATATCACATTACCACAAACATGATGTTGTAGACACCAGTAGATCAAAACACCAATATTGAAATTGAACGATAGTTTGCTTTCCAGTGGGTCTTTACAGATATTTGTAATGAATATGAAGTTTGATTTTAATTGCATATGTTTGTTCTCTTTGTCTCCTTCATACACCCTTTTCCCCATTCTATCAGCTTGTGAAGTCATAGATGACAGCCACCGATGACTACGAGAACAGCATGTGCCATGTACTAAGTCTATGGGAAATATGGAATCTTGGAATCATTATTTGCTATCCTGGAAAAATATTGTTTAAGGGCCACATGTATTATTTGGATTTAAAAGGGGAAATGGTGTTAAAATTAGACATTTAAAGAAAAAAAATAGTAAGTATACAATTTTATGATGTGCTAAAACCCATCGATAAAGCAGTTGATTGTGCTGAACATAAATAATCAAATAGTCACTATTTCCCATTTTGCCTTAACTGGGGTCGTTTGATATTTCTTTATATGAATTCTCAGCATTAATCTTTTAAAGGTACACTGTCAAGGGATAATTCAACTGCAGGGAGTGTATGAATTATATTCGTAAAATACAGGCTCTTGAATTAATCAACCCATTAGAGATGCTGTAATTTCAACATAACACGTATCCTCCATAGACCCTAGCCCAAGACGTCTCATTCTTGGTCTTGAATATATTAATTGAAAAAATGTGTTTTGCCTAATCACACAACCAAGCTGTCTACAGTGCTTTGTAAGAAACATTTGAGTCAAAAGAGGGCACTATTTTTTGCCTTGACAGTAGACCTTTAATGTAATACCCACCTATCACGATATATGTGTGCGTGTGTACAGTCATAGTGGAAGGGATCTAGCAAGTGTTATCTCATATTAAAGGCTCTGTATAGTTTTTATAATAATGAATTTTTTATGCCTCCACCTCATAAGGGAGTAAGAGGAATTATGTTTTTGGGGTTGTCCATCTGTATGTGCATGGGTCCATACATACACACTTTCTTGTGAAAAAGATTACTGAATTTCCACTGGAGGGATTCAATGACACCTGTACCATGGATGAAACATGTTGCAAGGATGATATTGCATTTTCAGCGAAATCTGTCAAGGGTCAAAGATCAGTGAACTTTGTCCCAAAATGCCATTTTCTGTCTATAACTCCAGGTTGGAATGCTTATATTTAATATACATGTAATTTGGTGAGTAGATGCAACAAAAAAGCCAGGGTAAATAATTTGACAGAGAGGAAGAGGTCATATGTGAAGGTGAAGGGTCAAAGGTCAATAAAGTCTGTCCCAAAATGAAATTTTCTGCCTATAACTTTAGTTAGGAATGCTCATGTTTAATAGAATTTGGTGATTAGGTGAAAAAAACATGACATGCATGTTTGTATGGTCAAAGAGGCAAGTCAAGGGTCAAAGGACAATGAACTTTGTCCCCAAATATCATTTTCTGCTGTCATCATCAGTAGGAATACTCGATATCAATTTTATTTTGTGAATGGGTCAGAAAACAAATGACAAATCATTTCATGTAGTCATATGGTCAAAGGTCAAGGTTATAGCTGATTTATGGCTCTGAAAGGTAATTTTCTAACACTATGATTACTTGCGTTTAGCGATGCTACTTAAAATTTGATTAATCTGTCCAAGGTCATTAAAAGTTCACTCAATGTGCTTTATAGACTTGAGAACTCTGACGTAGTCAGACAGATCAAGGTTCAGGCTTTTTGAAAAGAAGAGGGAAAAACTTTCGAATTACTTAGTTACCAACCGTGCATGTTTTTGTTCGTAATGTGCTTTACCATACATATTTGCAAGCAAATGTAAGGAATGCATGATTCGAGCGTTATTTGTTTATATGAATATGATCTCTAAATATTAATTGGCATTTGGATTATATAGTGAAGGTGCATTTTTGTTGCATTTGTGATGCACTCATCGTAAATAATTTAATTATTTCGATATAATATTGAATGCCAATATCACATTATATTGCCTGGTATGATTTTTAAGTTATATTTTTACAGTTTGAAAGATGGAAAAAAAATAATGAATTCAAATCAAACTATATAATATGTATATGCCGTTTAATGATAAGACATAACTTTATCACAAGGTTATTTGTTTCAGTCAGGGAAATTTGGACTAATGCAATTGCTGTTCAAAAGAGAACTCTAATGAATTGCAACATTACGAATTTAACAAAAAGGTATTAACCCGTTGGAAACGGTTTAATTTTGCTATAACATGTATTTTTAATGAACCTCAGCACGAGATATATCGTACTTAGCCCCCAACGGGTCAAGGCCATGTTAGAAAATAATATTGATTTCATATGTTCACACTGTATGTCGTAAATGCATTTACTTATCAGCATTTTCTATAAAAAAATACACAGTATTTATGAAAAAGGGTAACGGAGCAGCTGTACAATAGACTTTATTTTACTGGTCATAATGTGTGTACGTGCTTTTGTGATTTTTTTGTCCTCTCCTCATTTTTAACTTTTTCTCGACAACCCTTGTTAGTGTGTGTGTCTGTGTAAGGTGAGTGTATATGTGTGGGTATGTGTGTATGTGCGCTTGTGTCCTAGTGTTCGTGCATGTATGTTTGTCGAGTGAGTGTGTGTATGTATGCCATGTTGTGAGTGTGTGTTGTGTGTGTGTGTGTGTGTGTCTGTGTGCATGTGTCTGTGTGTATGTGTGTGCTTGTCATGTGTGTGTGTGTGTGTGTGTGTGTGTGTGTGTGTGTGCGTGCGTGTGTGTGTGTGTGCGTGTGTGTGTGTGAGTGTGTGTGTGTGTGGAAGAATTACGACAAACTAATGTTACAAATCTTCTGAGCTGTATTTGAGCGTGATTGAAATGGCATGTGTGTATTTAGGAAGTAGCAGCACAATAAAGACTTTATTCTTATTGTGATGATTGTGAATACTCATATTTTCGTTTTATTTTTTACTCCATCTACACTTCCATTGTAACCGTTTTTAGCAAGCAACACACACACAAAATTCCCTGAAATTTGCACAGACTTTATAATTAAAAATTACATGTATTTCCAAATAATATGATTGGTCAGTGCAATATTTCATAAACACACTTTAGAAGCAGGATGTATCTGTGAAAGAAAATTTGAAGTTTATTACACATTTATTAACACATCAAAACAGTACAAATTAAATGTACAGTAGGCATAATTAGGTCCAAAACCCAAAAGAAGTTAAACTTCTAAAAGAGGTATTACAGACTCGCAGGTATGGAAAGTGGTTTATTCTACAATTTTGTGTCCAGCATCTTTGATTTGAGAGGTCTAGATTCATACGTTGTAATGCAGGCGTGACGGCACAATTTCCACAGTACATTACACAACCCAAATCTCATGCATCGATCATAGTCTACTTCAATCAACCAAAAATCAAAGGACCCAAAGTCCTGAACAGGGGTAAACTGACTCCAAAATCAAGGAAACTGTTCAAGATTTTTGGTGTTAAAGTGTTGAAGTCAAATGTTTTTTCCTCCTTCACTGCAAACACAGTGGTGTTATATTTAACACCCGTGGTGTTTCCAAGTAAAATAATACCAGAAAGGCGTTAAATTTCAACCTTTGCGTGTTTATTTTAACACCACACAAATGACCTCAGACGCGGAGAGTTTTAACATCAACTCGTTGGAGAAGATTTGATTTTACTATAACACAGATTCTTTAAACACCCTAGCACAATATATCTTGTACTTAGACTCCAACGGGTTAACACCAAAACAATTGAAATTTATCAAGCTTCTGTCATCTATATCCGGGATCAATATTGGGCACACCGTGGGTATTAAATTCAACACCCGAGTTTTTGCAGTGTCATGCTAAGGCAGAATTTGTGGTTGTGTAATTTTTTTTAATAGGTCCTATTCCTATCTTGGTTTTAATTTTCTTTTCAAAACTGGCTTAAATATGCCTGTTTCCTTTCCAACTAACACATTCAAGTCGAATACTTTCAGCCTGCCCATTTGATCGTTGAATCATTTTGAAGTATTTCCACTTCCGTCATTTCTCTTTAATTCAAGTAGATTCTTTGGCTAAACTTAAGGGCCGAGACCTAGTGATCAGTGCTCTTCATACCATGCTCATTAAACTCTTCTTTCTGAGCTGGAGCTACCGGTGTTTTAAAGTTTGTACCATGTTTAAAGTGCTTCAAAACTACCAACTTGTGCGTGGCACCATTCAAATACATGTAGGCCTACATGTATTCACAACAGAGCCGTAGATATGGAATATGGCGAACTTGGTTTCAAATTGGTAGCAACGTGGAATGTAAAGTCATGCGATTACCATTAAACGATGTTTCTTACGCCAGACGCCATGTTGCAACCAAGTAAAACTGGGGACCGTTCGCTAGTCATAAGGACCGCTATTCATAAGAAAAAAATATTCATAAGGATGCTACTCAGTACCAAATCACTGAAATCAGGATCGTTAATTATATGTCATAAAGGTCAGTATTCCTAAGGGTCGTTAGTAATAATCGAAGAATAGCGACCCTTTTCTTCGATTATGAATAACGACCCTTATGGATATTGACCTTTATGAATAGCGACCCTCTTTTCGATTATGAGTAATGACCCTTATGATTATTAATGACCCGATTTTTCATGAATAGCGACCCTTATGACTTAATATGTATAACGACCCTTATGACTTATGAATAGCGGTCCTTATGAGTTATGACCCTTTTCTTTGATTATGAATAGCGACCTTCTAATATTATGACCAGCAATCCCTTTGAATAATGGTCCTAATTATGAGTTTATGAAAAGTGACCTTATCGCTTTATGAAGAGCGACCCTTCGGGTACATGTATAGGAAATTACACGTTATGAATAGCGGTCCTTATGAACCACTGGTCCATATGAGTAGCGGTCCTTAATGACTAACGAGGTTATGCCGTGAAACCAAGTTGCCCAACTTCATTCGCGGCTCTAATACACACGTCTGTTTTATGGGGAAAGTATCGCCTCATGGCACGGTCCAGCCGTTTAAACGTACGCGAAGGTAAAAATGTCACTATATACATTAACTTAACACTGGTAGTGTCTGTCGGATACTGCTAATTTATACTAAAAGTATTTCTACATATCACTGGGTATTAGATTTCTAAGTATTTCATGAGACATAACGTTATGATATACATGTATTGACACTCCCTCGGCAATGGTGCTTGGATGTATACTCGGGATAGAAAATTCTGCGCATTGATCTGTGGAAATTGGTACACGCTGAAAAATGTATGCCTTTGTGCTTTCTATACAATGGAGGAAAACAAATGGGAATACTATGATTTTGAGCACGTATGTTTGTGAGGAATGACAAAAAAAAATGCACCGCCCACTTTATGAAATAGCTAGCTAACAAACAGGTAAAACCGAGCGGTTATTTTGTCACGAAAAAATGTATTTTTGGGGGGGAGGGGGGATATGTGTCATTATATTATAACTCTTTTCACTGTTTTATGAGTTGCAGCTCCTGAAGATTTGTAATCGACCCTATTAAAGAGGAAGTCCACCCTGACGTTAAGATGATTTGAATACAAGCAGAAATTTGAGAGGAAACCTATTAATGAAGGTTTGGCGAAAATCCATCAAAGAATAATAGAGGTACGAAGTTTTAAAGTTTTAATTTTGTGACGTTATGCGAGCAGCACTCCAATTTGTCATATAATACATGCATACATTCCATAAAGTGCCATTTTCTCAGAAATATTGAAACTGATTTTATCTGTGCATTTAATATATAATCAGAAACTTATTTCACACATGCTTCTGTGAACAAAAAAAAATCAATTATCACGAACCATTAAAAAATAGCAATTTATGGAATTTATATGACATGACATGTAGGAGAGCTGCTCGCATGTGACGTCACAATTTGTTATTACTCTCGTTATTTGGTCCAATGCCAGTGATCATACCTTCATTTCATTTTATCCAACACGTCGCCTTCATAGTTGTGCATCACTTTGTTAATAAATGAACCGGAGAATATTGTCCCGAATATTGTATCCCCTTTTTATATCACATGTTTATATGTCACAACTAATCACTTTGGTCAAACGTCAGCTTTTACTGTTTTGGAACACAAGTGCAGAGGGAGAAACTTAGAACGTACAAACTCAGACAACACTATTATTTACATTTTTATAATCACAATGAATCAAATCATTTAGAAGACACATACTTCATTGGTATGTATAATTTCCCCAATCTTGACATACCTCTATTTGTCGTTCGATATGAAAATATTAAACCCTTACATTACCGAACTCAGAACATCATATGCCAAGCGTATGGCGTCTTGTTGAAATGTTATTGAGAGTTAACCATTTTCTTCCGAGAACTGCAATGTTCCGATTCTCTTGTGGACTACATGGAGCCACGAGCTGGGAAGATACGTCTCCCTGTTGGCATTTCGCAAAGTTTTTCTTATAATTATTGAATAAAAAGTCATTTTATGTCTATTAGGAAAGCTGTAATTTCCCTTGTCAAATATGAACGTAGTTTAATCGCCAATATTGTATTTCAAAGTTCAGTGACATGTTAGTAAGAATGTTCATTGCATAAATGGGGTTTTATTTCACCTTCAAAGGCCCACTGACTGTCATGACAGGATGAAACAACGCCCTCTTTTGACTGAAATTATAAAAAGGTGCACTAATGACACCCATGATGCAACGGAAACAACCATGACAGTGTGGAAACAAATTCAACATTTGTTCTCCTCCGACAGTCTATACACTATGGCACTGCAAAAGTCCATGTTCGCGAATATGTGCCTGTATTTCAAAACTTGTTGTCATCCTCTCTGTGGTTGAGTTGACCCTTGACAGTGGGCCTTTAAGATGCGATTTGCAGCCAGTCTCTCTCGTTACATTAATTTTATATGGCTGATTCTTTGCGTCCCACGCATGCGTACACTCCTCGTTCATCCGTCATATTAACAAGCGGCAAACTTTCCTCCTGATGGGCGTGAACTGAGGTGTGATTGGCTGGTTTTACATGGTTCGCTGTTGGAGCTGGGGAGGTAGGGGCGTGGCTTACGTTGACGTGGTTTTGAATGACGGGTCCATTCAAGCGGTTATTATTTGCGATGACGGCACAAGTTATGTTCTGCGTTGCCGAGTGGTTGGGTTGTTTCGTTACTGATTTAGAGGAGGACTGATTTGGTCCTGGACTGTTCGCCGAAATCTTTGACGAAGTAGTTGTGGTGTTACGGGCACCGTCTGACCTGAAACAGAAAAGGGTGAATATGATATTAGATGTAGTTAGAACAATTATTCTTCAAACCAGTCATCATTTATTTGATTTCATATGCATTTACATGTATGATCATTAGTCGGTATTGAATTGTCATCACCTGTCAATAAACCAGAAATATCACAATCCATAAGGCTATTCCGTACTCACTTAACTTTAAAGACTAACATTCTATTTCATCGAATCTACAACGAATTTCAGCATTAAAAATATGGTTGATATATTGGAGATAGATAGATAGATAGATAGATAGATAGATAGATAGATAGATAGATATACATATAGATAGCTAGATAGCTAGATGGATAGATAGATAAATAGTTGCAAATCGAATATAAGAAACAATATACTCAATTCGTAGATAGTGTTGAGTCTTGGTCTGAAAAGAAATTTGCAACGACGAGAGTATACACAGTAAGAAAGGTAACTTAAGTTCAACTTTGCACCTTTAAAGGTGCGGACCGTAATGTCACACTGAAAGCTGTTTTGTGGGTGCAATTTTACACCTGTCAGACCATTAATGTTGCAAAGTTGCACCTTTACAGGCAGGGCATCTCTTTTGCATGCCTAAAAATCAACATTGTGTAAATACAATGACATTTAGAAGAAAATGCCGTCTGGGAACCTTTAGCAAAATATAGGAGCTGGAAACTCAGTTTTAGTGGAGTCATAGTGACCGTTAGACTCTGATTTGATTTTTTTTCTCGCGAGAGAAAAATTCCTACCATAGAACGTACATTAAACGGCTCAAATTCTAAGTAATTACTGACCCCCAGATTTCACAGACATGCCCTTCATCAAAAGCCTAAGGGCATGGGTTATCTTTGCTGGTCTGCGGGGATGTTTGCAAATGAGATCCATTGTCTTTAAAGGTGCTCCTAGTGAAGCATTGGTCTGAAAGGTGCAAAGTTGCACCCGTAAAGGTGCTCCCACTGTGATATTGCTAAAGGTGCAAAGCTGAACCTATTATTCTTCGTGTGTGTGCCATGAAATTACTGTCGAACCTGCACCAACAAAAATAAAATGAATCCATTAACCATTTTGACTTTGCATTACGTTCCGTATTCAAATTACAATCTCACGTTGTGACTATTTAACATTTAGTAAAATGTCAAAGTAGTCATATTCATGGTTTCACAGAAGTCAATTTTCATTAATTGTTATGATGTGCCTGACTGTGTCGAAGTCCCACTTTTTTTGCATGTTACCCTCTCAGCTCATCAACCATGCAAGATAGACTATGTGAAACCAAACGACAATGGCTCTTTAGTCAATACATTTTTG
>JZLH01S0605822.1:31089-52651 GCA_001188425.1 Eucidaris tribuloides | reverse complement strand
CTGTTTATATTGATCTGTAATCCGCACAATGGATTAAAGCAAACATATTATCATTAAATCCCATAACGACAAAATGTATGCGTTTCAGCACCTCCTTAAAAAGCCTTCCAGGTAATATTACTTTTGATACCACTCCTCTCGAGGAAGTTCTTGGACTTAAATCTCTAAGTGTTCGCGTTGACAACAAGCCTTGATGGAAGTACCATATTAATAATACCCGTAAAACATCATGCAACATCGGCGTAATAAATAATTTAAAATACTACTTCCCTTCATGTGCATTGACAATGCTTTATTCAAGTTTAAAGCCCAAGTTTAGTTTTGGGGATTTTTCTTTATTTGAAAGCTTTATGCCCAAAGGTCATATCACACCAATAACAGATTCTGAATACATTTTGTGGTTTTTTTTTATTAATTAATGAAAAATCTCGGGGGAACCCCCCAAATTTTCGACTATATTTTACATTATAGCATCCAAAGGGTTAATGAGGTGTTAAGGTTATCTGAGTTAAACCTCATCAGAAAGAGCAGAGTCTGTTCTTTCTGAGGTATAAATCGTGTCCTTACCGTGAAATGGTAGTATATTTTTTATTTATCCCCTGATCTTTTAAGCACGTACTATTTCCGATGTCACCATCACTGATTATATGCATTATACATATTCAATTGTATAATTGATAAAATGTTCATGCTATATTATTTACATCTTATATAATGAGTAATCCACGTCTTACAAGCATTTCTTTCCAGTAGATCACTCTTTCCCATCATTTTTTTTTTGTTAAGCATATAAAAAAAATGTTTCTTTGTCATTCAACCTTGACTGTACTTGTAGTATACTTCATAAATTAGTTTATATCATTTTTACAAATTGAAGAGAAAATGTAAATTAATGCTTTATGAAAATGAACTTTTTGTAATATATATTACCTTTTGTTTATTTGATGGAAATAAAGTCTAATGAACTTAAAATGTGAATATTTTCGTGTGCCAGATCTTACCCTCTTCTTCACTATCTGTTAGTCCAATCCAGTACCTTCTGTTGCCACTGTACCGATATCGGTAGTAAGTGACGAGGAAGTTGAATTCCTCCTCGTGGTCGATGGAGACCAAATCCGCACCTTGCTCCTTGCATGCAGATCGTGCTGATGTCCAGTTTAACTCGTTCGTACTGAAGAGGTAGCAACTGTGATTGTTCCATACCCAGCCACTGGGGCAGAGAGGATTTGGAGTTTGCCTTGGAATGGGCGAAGCTCCTAAGTGAAAATCAGGGCCAGATCGATTTCAAACACTGGCAAACCATGTTAATTTCCTTGTAATACTGTATAATATAAACATTGTATTAACGTTCAAAACCAATATCTGTCTTGATATCCAAATCAACGCTTGTTCTCTGTACAGTTCCATTTTAGACAATTTGGGGGTTGTACTTCTCACGAACTAATATTAAGTATTAGATTTGTTGTTTGTTGAAACACGGTGAGTGTACTCCTACTCCTCTCATTGTGTGGATAATAAAATGCTGTTAAGTTTACTTAGTGTATGCATTTGTGGTTTGAACAAGTTCACAAAAGAAAAAAATGAAAAACAGTGCACAAGTCTAGTTAAAATCAACATGAGTTGCCATTAAATTAACGTGGGTCTAATGATTATTGTTTTAATTAGTTGATATACTGTAAAGGAAATTATATCAGGCCAGATGACTGTCTGACAATACTCTTCTCTTTGATGCATGCATCCTTGGTCAAAGAGATTTACAGTACATGTGTGAGTGTATAGTGTTTACGTTGTGTGTGTTTGTGTGGGTATGTGTATGTGTGGGTACATGTATGTATGGGTAAGTAAGTATGGGTGTCAAGTTTCTTGTAGGGTGAACAAAGTATTAGTATATGATTTGATGCAGGAATAGAAGTGACGAGGTGTGCATAAATGCGGTGGATAGGGAAAATAGGAGGGTACGCTTAGGTTTGGGTAAGATGATTCCATTCAATGTATCTTTAAATTTTATGCAATGTTACTAGGCAGGTAGATTTTTTATGTGTGTCTCTTCGTTTTGACTATTCGGTTGTATTGCCATCACATTCCAGATGGAATGTCTGTATGCACTTGCTTTGTTTTCTTTTTTCCTATTACAATAAGTAAAATGTGTACAGATAGTTGATTAAACAATATTTATTTATTTCATTTGATTTCTGTAACAATGATAAACAAAATAGATAAAATGTTTCATTCTCTGTTCAACTCTTGTATTTCACCAACAGACAGCTTTACATGCGAATACATTGAATGGAACCTAATAAAGATCCCAGACAATTAAAAGTGCATCCGTTTATATTCATCGGTAAGTGTAAAAAGTAGCTAAATTATCTGTACAGATATCTGGTTATTATTAGCAGACAGGAAACTCATCTTAATGGAGTATATTAAACCTACCCGCAGAAATTTTGCAAATAAAGAAGTGCGCATGATCGATGAAAAAGTCGTGGTAAGTCCAGCCATAGGACGATCTGTTCCTGAGTACTGTAACGGCGTTCTGATCATAATGTTGATTACCGGATTCACCGGAAAGCCATTTGTTGAAAGTCACATTGTTCCCTTCTACATCTCTCCACACTCCTGGAAAGGAACGACAAACAGAGCATTCCTTGTATAAACGTTACCAGATATATTCCAAGGAGATATTCATTAAGGATAACTGAAGGGAACTTCTTTGATGCTGAAATGATTATTACATACAGTTTAAAACGATGTTTCGTGGTATGTATTATCAAACTAATATAGAAGAGTAGGTGTCAAAAACGGTTAGTTCAAAAAGAACAATGTACAGACAAACAACCCCTTTCATTATCATAATATGTATTATAATAATTTATTACATTATACAAACCTTCCTCCTCGACATCATTCAACCCGATCCAGAATCGTTGGTCTGATGCTACCGGAGGCGATGAAAGCAGCGAGGTAACAAAGTTATATTCAGATTCGTTTGCCGGGGTTACCAAGTGACCTGGAAGTGAATGCATTTTCAAACAATATCAGTGAGACAATCACGCAGAGTTATCAGGTTAACAGTGTTGAAAGCCATCTAACATGGTTTAACATGTTAGAGGATGACATTACTTTAAAAAGTAATGTCATCCTCTAGATACAAAATACAACTACAAACCATGACATAAAACAAAATCATCGTGTTATTTTTATGTGAGTTATGACTTCTTACTGTCATTGGAAACCTAAAATTTATTTTGTATCTGAAATATATTTTTGGGGTGGGGTGGGGTAGGTAGGAATAACTAAATAATGACAAGAAAGTGGTAGACCCGGATTTTGTGCACGTGCTCAAATTGTGTTTGTTGGTTTTTAGGAATAATAAAGTACATCCGTTAACATGAGCGAAATTCCGGTGGACAAGGGGAACGTGCCTCTCCCCTCCCCATGAATTGACAGGTGGGGAATGCAATATAAACATCCACACCCCCCCCTCCAAAAAAAAAAAATAACAACGATTTTGCACTTTAAAAAACCTACCGCAGGGACTGAGGAATCAATAATTTTTATTTATTTCATTCATTTTTTGATTTTATTTTTATTTTTTTTATTTTATTTTATTTTTTTTTGGGGGGGGGGGGGCTGGTCAGATTTATTTGCACTGGACGTTCACCTGGTTTTAGACAGATTTCTGTTAATTCCTTTACCTTAGTATTAACATGTCACTTTTCAAACATTTTTCACTCAAACATTTTTCAATTTGAATACCGGATGTACATAGGCCAGAATTAGTTGAACCATAATGGTTTTCATTCTTTTTTTGTGAACATTAATAATTGTTGCCTTTATTGTTGAACGAGTTTACAATTGCAAACATCTACATGTCGCTGTACACAAAACTTCCCTACGACAGTAGGTGATACTTATCATTAAAAATGTGCTGATTATGCTCAGGGGCGGAGCCAGGGTAGAATCTTAGGATAAGCAAAAACTCTTTTGGTGTAACTTGATGAATTAATCTGCAAATACCCCGTGATTTTCTGTATTTTCATTCGTTATAATAGTCTGGAAACTATAAATGAACGGGTCTATTACAAGTACAGCTTATTCGGATTTTGGCCTTTCTTGAATAGTTTGTGTTTTGACATATTAGTCACGTAATGCTTACCTCCGTGATCCTGACAGTATATCTCAGCATCCAGCCATGTCTCCTGTATCATCACCACTTTGTAACAATGCGAGGAATACTCCTCCCAGCCGTCGGTACAGTTGCTTGCTGTAATCAGATAGATGAAATAATGAGTGAA
Organism: Eucidaris tribuloides; assembly: GCA_001188425.1. Taxonomy (NCBI): domain Eukaryota; kingdom Metazoa; phylum Echinodermata; class Echinoidea; order Cidaroida; family Cidaridae; genus Eucidaris; species Eucidaris tribuloides. Next base: position 48,356 of record JZLH01S0605822.1, on the reverse strand, counting down.
CTAAAGTACACTTTTCTTCGGGGCTTCGTTTCTAGACGGTATCAGAGACTAGCATGGATAATTATGTAGTTCAGAGTTTTGAAACTAGGAACGCTGTTACACTTTGCCTATAAGAGTAACAGATTTTACCAGCCATGTCTTCTGCATCCTCACCACTTTGTAACAATGTGAGGAATACTCCTCCCTGTCGTCCATAGAGTTGGTTGCTGCAATCAGGCCTACCAGACAGATCGACGAATAAATAATTATACAAATAAAATTGTATAATTAAATTGATCGTTCGTTGGCGGTGTTATGCAAATATCAGTATAAAACCCCTCCCAGCAAAGAGAGACAGACGTGCATGGGTAAACGACGATGTCAACTCGATATACAACAGACAAATATTTTTTTGACATTGGTAGAGCCCCTAATCTGATAAATTTACAATCAATTTACGGTACGTGTGCCATAAACGTTTTGAATAGTTTAGCGGATTGTTTCATTATTTTAAGATTGCAACTCTAGCAAAAGCCTATTATATAGCAACAATCAAAATGTTATCCGCAGTCTTTTGGAGGAGTACAGTATTTTTACACTACAAATGGGAAATTCTACAAATAATGTGAGAACAAGGTATTTGACAAGGTGAGAAGAAAAATATTACAACTATACTCACTCATATACGAAATCAATAAAAAGGAAAAAGAAACTCACGGGTTGACACTGTTGTTGCATAAACAGGCGGGTTGCTAGTCGGACCTTGGCCATAAGTATTGTATGCCACGATGGTAAAGGCATAGGTAGTATTTGGAGAGAAGTCTGTCAAATAATGGGAATGTAGAGCTCCCAAGACCGTTAGTGTCTTTTTCTCCGTGCCTTGTTCATTTCTTGGCCAGTAGTGTATCTACAGAATGAAAATTAGAGTAATTACACAAGCGTTTAGTTAATTATTTTTTTCTACATTAGGGCGAATCCCCAAAATGACTTTATTCCGTTACAGCAGACATTTGCAAATATCTGTGTTAGGGAGAAAATTGAACTATAGGAGAAGACAAACGATTTTCTTCTAGCGTAGTGTATAGCTGCAAATCTTCGACCACCTCCATTTCAAAACTTTTTTCACTCACAATACAAATATACACTATATCCTACCCGACGCTCTTCAGATTTTTTATTTGAACAACCAGAAAACTTTAAAGCCACACAAATCAATCAGACATCACGGACCCGATATATGAAACTCCTTACCTGAGACACTGAAATCACAGATGTCACGTTATTCTTTCAAAACATATTCCAAATGTTTTATTTTGTCTCAATATAACGATTAATTTACTACGTAACAATAATCTACAAGGTCATTGCTACAACCCGACCCAAAACCACACTCGACGCACTGCACAACTTGCACCCTGTTCTGCACTGTTTCCCCTTTTTCCATGCCTTCATCGTTTCAAGCTTATTGCTTATGATGTGAGGTCTGCTGCATTTTTTTTTTATATTTATATATATATTTATATTCATACTTATTTCATTTCCCCACATTTAGACAAATTCAAATTTTGGTGAATCATATCAATTACAATTCCAGGAAATCAATCATTATTATCATAATTTCTTATTATTAATTATTACTCTCGCATAGATATTTCCTTATATAGCTTTAAAATATCAAAATGTATTGAATCGTCTATGTAATGTCAATGTACTATATTATAATTATTCTGAAAATGAAAATGTGTACATAAGATCACCTATATTAAGACAGAGAAAAAACATAAAACAATTACAAATGTATTAACAACGAAAATATAATATAATGTATCATTTGTTGTTTTGCATTAATGAATCATGAACTTGATTGAATGCCTAAATTGTATATTATTAACAGAGTGTAAAATCTAAATGATATGATTTCTTATTTGATTTGTAATTATTGTTAATTTCGATATGTTGAAAAATGCAGAAACAAAACCAAACTGAAACTGAAACTCCAAAGTTTTGATTCAGCGTTGTCTTTCCTCCGCCAGATACACAGACCGTTTTAGGTTTAAAGACACTATTATAGTGTAAGCCCCATTTGAAAAAAAAAATGTGAGACTTTGACAGTGTTTGAATGGACAAATAAACTCGCTAAAACACAAAACTTTGGACAGTTATGCAGTCACTAGCAAAGTATTTACAGATAAAAATTGGCACATGAATTATTCTCAGCTGATGAAAATTGTGTAATACACTAGTCTATGGGGGAAAAGTGGAATGGCTGCTCAATGATTCTTACTTTTTAAAAGCAATTTATGATCGTTTTGAACTACAACGTTTTTCAGGGCTTCAATTTTAGACATTATCAGAGACTCTGGTATCACGGGGGAATCAGATTTTTTTTTAAAGTGGAAACATTGTTATACAATGCCTTTAAAGCTAAAAGTTGTTTAAATATACAGGGTTGTTACTTTCAGATTTTGTTTGTATTTATTTTATCAGATATCGTGATTAAATACCTACATGTATTATAAACTTACGTAATATCCCGTTATATCGTCATTCTGTTCAGGTTGTGGCATAGCGCCCCACGTTAGTATGACGGACTGAGAGTTGGCCACCTCGACAGAAAAGTTAGATGGATAGGATGAAGGATCTGAATGATAAACAGAAATGGAAAAGACGTGAATTTTTTTATTTATTTACTAGTAGCATAAATATATCGGATTGTATCATGGGTATCTAAAATATGTATATTATAGAAAAAATGTTATTATAATTTTGAAAATTCCAATGCGTGAACTAAAATATTCACAGCCATCGTGTAGTCTGTTAGCAAAATAATTATAGTTTGTTATTGTTCCCATATGACCTCAATATCATAACAGAAATCACTGTGTAGCTGCGAACAGACCTTTTCTGAATTACTGATTGTGCCCGGCTGGCAGAAGGGCGTTAGCTAATGCTCTAAGCAGAAGGGCTTTAACAGTCCGGCTGGCAGAAGGTCGTTAGCAAATGCTTTAAGCAGAAGGGCGTTAACAGTAAATTGCTTGCACCGTGACAACCATTGGCTTATCTCACATGAAATCAAAGTATGGTGATCTTTTAGATCCTTCTATCAGTACAGAAGGCGAAAATATGGAATAAGCCTATGGGTTTCAAATTAGAGGCAATTTACTGTTAACGCCCTTATGCTTAGAGCATTTACTTACGACCTTCTGCCAGCCGGACTGTTAACGCCCTTCTGCTTAGAGCATTTTCTAACGCCCTTCTGCCAGCCGGGCGACGGTTTGATAGTGACATTCATTGAATTAACGATATGATATTTTCCAGCCCAATTTATTATTTATAAGTCATTATTATTACCACCATCAGTAGCACCAATAGAAGTATAAGTTGTACTATAATAGAAGTTGAAGTAATGGTACATATAGGTAGTTGTTGTTATTGTTGTTGTTGTTGTTGTTGTTGTTGTTGTTGTTGTTGTAGAAGAAGAAGCAGCAGCAGCTGTAATTGTAGTAGTAGAAGTAGTGGTAGTAGTAGTAGTAGTAGTAGTAATAGTAGTAGTAGTAGTAGTAGAAGTAGTAGTAGTAGTAGTAGTAGTAGTAGTAGTAAAAACAATTTTTTTGCCGTCATATCGTTACTGATGATCTTAATATTAGACATGAAATCGAGCAATTTGATTAGAACTATGTCGCTCTAATTACCAATGGGAAAAATGAAGATATATCAGAAATTAAAACAGTATTAAAAATATCAGTATAAGAATAAAATCCAATAGAGAATCAACAAAATACATACAGATATCCTGCTCGCATATGAAGGATTTCAAACCGGAGCACGATATATCGCCAAATTTAGGATACATCACCACACAATCTTCTGCCAGGTTGAAATCATCGGGTTGATTGGCTTTCCAGTGTAAACTGTTTGATTCTTCGACGAAGTGCTCCGTCACCCATCGATATACACCTGTGGCCATGTATAAATAGAGGGAAGCAGGAGGGGGAAGGATTTTTTTATTGGCATATAGAATACACTGATTAGCAGCAAAGGCTGAAAGGATCAATTTACAATATAAATATGTATATTACGTATAGGCAAGCTCAAAATTTATGTACAAACAACAAAAATCAATTTACATACAGTACATGGGACATAACATACACAAAAATATACAAAAACACACATCAATACGTATTTATAACGAAAGTAAACAGAAACAATCCAGGTCAAAATAAAGTGTAAATTAAATTCATTGAAATATATGTTTGGTAAATGATAGTGATAATTACACATATAAAGTAATATCTGACAAACAAATTACCTTTTTCAAATTTAAGCATATTTCTGTGAATGTTTGTTTGTTTGTTTGTTTGTTTGTTTGTTTGTTTTGCTGATGCACCCCTTCACAGCTCTAGCACCGGAATCGGTTTAGGGTTAGGGTTAGGATTAAGGTTCTGTACTTGTTTTGTAATTCGACAGCAGGGATGTCTGTTATCGTTTGTATTACTTTGGCAGATATAAAATTCCCCCATTAAATGCAAGTTAACCCTTTGAATGATGTGGATTTACATCGCGTGATGTCGAGGGGGGATTGTTTGTTTACATGATGTATTGTTGGTATGACACTTTCTGTAAATTTGACTGCTTCTTTGGATTCGCTGCATTTGATTTGATATGATTTGATTCATTGTTTGACTCTTGACCACGTCATTTCATACAATACAAAAACAATTTTTCAAAGAATAATTTCATGAATTACATGTAACCTGCATTCATATCAAACTATGTATGATGGAAATAAATTAAACAAATGTTACTTCATAAGTATACTAACGGCCTAACAAATAAGCAGAGTTTAAGCTTTACAGAGTGAATCAGTCGCTTGAGAAAATGTATAAATTGTGTGTTAACTAATACAGTATTGAGTAATAACATTACGAAGTTGTGTCTGTAACTTCTAAAATATACGGAGATACCCCATTTATAAAGAAACATATTGTATGAAGTACCTACAAATAAAATGTAAAACAATATATATTTTACCTACCCTAACAGGCACGTAGTGTATGTATATATTCTTATTACAATATATATTTTAGATAATTATACAGGATATATTTGCGCATGATGTTGTATATATTGACAGTTCAAGGCAAAAAAATGTGCTATCAGAGTATAGCAATTGCTAACCGATTGAGCAGATATGTAGATAACAGAAACAAAACCGCATATTGAGTGATTGACATTTGTTTCATGCATACGTTTAAAAAGAGTGACAGTTGCGTATTTTGACACCTTGGTAGTTCCACATGAGCCAAAGCTAGAATGGAATTATGTAAATAAAAGTCGGTTGCACGTTGGGTAGAATATGAATGAATGTTTTGGTTTGTTCTTGAACATGCTATTAACAACGTGAGCAGGAGGTTGGTGTTGTAACGAAACATAAAGAGGGTAACTGGATGTCACTGATTTGAAAAGACATAAATCTGGCAAATAGTGGATCTGAGTGGTCTTGATGATCTGCAATGCTCTATATTCGAAATGCTTATTTCTGCATGAGGAGGAGATGTTTTACACTAGGTTTTGAACTGGCCCAGATTATGCTACAATACGAGATATAAGGTAAAATGAGTAAACTATACAAAATGCAATATACAACATAATCAGAATTTCAGTAGGCAAATAGTACTTTAATTTATGCAGGACACCAATATGCGAAAGATAGGCGTCAGTATATACGGTAGAGTCAATGTGATTGAACCAATTTAAGTTTTCTTTGATAAATATGCCGAATGATTGGCAACAGGTTGCGTTTTAGGATTTTTTTTTTAAAAGTGTTAATACTAATTGTAGCTACAACATGTCGCTTTTTAACCATGTAGATAATTCAACGTTAAAATTATTAATATGTAAGAGCCGGTGTTAAAATTTGGATTAAACAGTTACACGTCAGTGTCATCTGCAGAGAGTATGCACTGAACGATTGAATTTCAATATGCATCAGACACAGTGAAAGGAATGCAAGGTCATCTAAATGTACAGTACAAGTGTATTACAACATGGATGTAAAAGAGACCAACATGCAGTGTCTAAAATAGCCCACTTGTCGCAAAATTTGTGGAACTGTAGACCAAAAATCAAATCGAAGTCAAACATTTACTATAATTCCACTAAATCTGCGTTTCTAGTTCCTTCACTTTTCTAAATGTTATCAAATGAGATTTTCTTCTATATATCAGTGCTTTTGCACAATGTTGAATTTTAGGCATGCAAAAGAGATAATCTGCCTTTAACCTCTTACCTTCTTCTTCGCTATCTGTTAATCCAATCCAGTACAGTATGTTGCCATTGTGCCGATATCGGTAGTAAGTGAAGAGGAAGTTGAATTCTTCCTCGTTGTCGATGGAGACCAAATCCGCACCTTGCTCCGTGCAGCTATCTCGTGCTGATGTCCAGTTTAACTCGTTCGTACTAAACAGGTAGCAACTGTGATTGTTCCATACCCAGCCACTGGGGCAGAGAGGGTTGAGGGTTGGTCTTGTAATTGGCGAAGCACCTACAGTAAGTTTAAATCAGACCTAAATCGATTTAAACCACTTGGTAATAACAGTCACTAAACTGCCTCGTTGCATGATATGAACATAATATGGACGTTCAAAGCCAATAAATGTCTTGAAATCAAAGTCAACGTGTGTTCTCTTTCCAGTTAATTTTAGATAATTTTAGGGTTGTATTTCTCACGAACTGAAAACAAGTAGGCTATAGGTGAAAAAAAAACGGGTATTAAATTTGTACTCCAACTCCTATTTTCTGGATGCTACAAATGTTGCAAGTTTACCAAGTGCATATATAATAAGCGGTTTGAAAAAGTTCACCAAAGAAACAACTTGAAAAGAAAATGCATACTAGTTAAAATGCACATGAAGGGCTAATATATTGACGTGGGACATATTCTGTTACGCAGTATACTACCGTATAAATAAAATTAGTATATCAAGTTGGATGACTGCATGACGACAATACTGTTCTCTATGATGTGTGCATCCTTGGTCAAAGAGATTTACATTAGCATAATATGTGTATGTGTGTGTGTGTGTGTGTGTGTGTGTGTGTGTGTGTGTGTGTGTGTGTGTGTGTGTGTGTGTGTGTGTGTGTGTGTGTGTGTGTGTGTGTGTGTGTGTGTGTGTGTGTGTGTGTGTGTGTGTGTGTGTGTGTGTGTGTGTGTGTGTGTGTGTGTATGTGTGTGTGTGTGTGTGTGTGTGTGTGTCGTAGTGTGTGTGTGTGTGTGTGTGTGTGTGTGTGTGTGTGTGTGTGTGTGTGTGTGTGTGTGTGTGTGTGTGTGTTGTGTGTGTCGTAGTATGTGTGTGTGTGTGTGTGTGTGTGTGTGTGTGCGTGTGTGTGTGTTAGCAAAAAAAATGTTTTAAATGCAGTTTATTCAGCAAAAATTTCAGATTGCAATCTTAAAAGTTATATCCACTGCCGCCCGTTACCGTTTCTTAATGTGGTAATGCAGTATTTCCCTCATTTTCTTAATAGAGTATGGTAAACCTACCGGCAGAAACTTTGCAAATAGAGAAGAATCTACTATCAATGAGATTGTCATAGTAAGCCCAACCAGAGGATGATAGGTAAACCAGCATGACCGCATTGTCGTTCGGAGTACTGGGTTGACCGGGAGACCATTTGGTGAAAGTCACATCGTTCCCTTCCGAATCTCTCCACACTCCTGGATAGGAAAGACAACGAGAGCATTTCTTGGATGACAATAAATGTTACCGGCTCACGTTACCACATTTATACCTACAGTGTATACCTCCTCACTGGTCGTAAAATGTAGAACGTTCCCCACCCACCTTCTCGCTTTTTCATGATCAGTTTTTTTTATCACTAACTGACCGAAAGACATACACATCAGAAATGCAATCGTGCACCAAAACTGTATGTGCGTGATATACTTACTACTAAACCGTGAACATCCCTGCCTCATGAACACGATATATACGAAGTCTCTTTTATATGCATTATTAGTCGACTTCCAATTGATTAGCACGTTCTAGAAACAAAAAATCCACGACTTGTTTTCAAAAATTTCTGATAAGTCATACTGCATAGGATGTTTCGTGGCATGTGCTCCCATGTGCTGTCACAGTAATAATGATAGAGCCTGCATAATACTAGCATGTTAAGTAAGAATAAATGTTCAGACAATTATTATTAATCCCCCTTCAATACTAACCTTCCTCCTCTACATCATTCACCCCAATCCAGAATCGTTGATCTGGTGGTACCGGAGGCAATAGAAGCAGCGAGGTAACAAAGTCATATTCGGATTCGTTTACTGGGGTTACCAAGTGACCTGGAAGTGTAAGCAATACCATACAACATCCGTATGAGACGCACAGTTATCAGCTTAACACTATATAACATTGTGGAAGCCCCATTTAAAAAAATGTCAAACTTTGCTATCTGATACATCTGACAGTGTTTGAATGGACAAATAAAAACCCCAGAACACAAAAGTTCACACAGTTATTTACCTGAAAAATATGTACAGATAAAAATCGGCACATGAATTATTCTCAGCTGGGAAAAATTCTGCCACACAGCAGTTTGTGGGGGAAAACTGGAATGGTTGGTCAATGATTTTCAGTTTTAAAAGCACTTAATGATCGTTTTGAACTCCAATTTTTTTCAAGGCATCATTGTCAGACCTTGTCAGAGACACTGGTAGCGTGGAGAATCATGTACCTCAGATTTTGTAAACTGGAAACATTGTTATACCATGCCTTTAACAGTGTAATAGTCACTCTATACACGCAATGGCACTGGAACATGTAACCCGAAAGTCAATCAACACAAAATAGTAATGTCATCTTCTAGATACAAAAAAAATACAAAAACATGAAATCAAATCAAAGAATCGTGTTATTTGTGAAAGCTATGACTTGTTAGTGTCGCTTGAAACGAACGTAATATTGATATGAACTAGGCCGACCCGATTTTTTTTTTGCATGTGGGTATTAGAATTGTGTGCCCACGTGTGTGTGTGTGTGTGTGTGTGTGTGTGTGTGTGTGTGTGTGTGTGTGTGTGTGTGTGTGTGTGTGTGTGTGTGTGTGTGTGTGTGTGTGTGTGTGTGTGTGTGTGTGTGTGTGTGTGTGTGTGTGTGTGTGTGTGTGTGTGTGTGTGTGTGTGTGTGTGTGTGTGTGTGTGTGTGTGTGTTTAGGAAAAATGTAGCAGGTCTACACCTGTTACCATGGGCGGAAATCCGGGGGAGGGGCACGTTGCCCCCACGAATTGACAGACTGGGGACAGCATATCAAATGTTCCCTATTTTGGGGTTTGTCATATTCATTTGCACCTTAAAACAACCCGCCGCATGGTCTGAGGACCTTTATTTATTTATTCATTCATTCATGTTTATTATTTGTCTTTTTTTTTGTCTTGTCACATTCATTTGCAATGGGCGTCTCCATGATTTTGAGACATATTTCCACCCATGCCTGTTATCTTAGTACAGTCATGGACAAACATTTGGAATATATTTTTCTACCAAATGCAGTTTTCAATCATATCAGGAAAAGGTCTCTTGTCCTGAAGTAGAGACAGGTGCGGCGCCACGGGGTGGGCGGCCACCCCCTATTTTATTATTAAAATGACGAGAACTTTACTTTTTTTTTTTTGAAATATCGCCCTCCTGGTCTTGTTGATTTTGCAAGTAAAAAAAAAATTGGCGGGCCAAAAATGTTTTTTGTTGTCGTCGGCTCCCTGCCCCCGCTTGTCGGAGGATGTTCGGCTTGCATTTTGGCTAGTAAAAAATTGTTTGGCACGCAAAATTTTCCCCGACGGATTTCGCCCCTCCTAAAATTTTACCCTTGCGCCGCCTCTGAGTGAAGCTCATTTAGACTTAGTAATGAATTGTTCTGCATGGGTAATTGATCATTATTTGTAAGAAATCTGCACTTTAAAACAGGGCTACGCAAAGAAATAAACATATTCCAAAGTTTTGTCCACGACTGTATTTACAAAGTACTTGTACAGTCTTTTCCAGTTTTAACATCGGTTGTGCATCATGTTGACAGGCCAGTATCAGTTGAACCATGGTGGTTCTCGGTCATTACTATGAATGGGAGAACGGGTCTTCCAAACTGATATATATATTCAAATTGTGTCATTGACATGTAATTCACGTGATTCTTACCTCCTTGATCTTGACAGTATGTCTCAGCATTCAGCCATGTCTTCTTCATCAATACCACTTTGTAACAATGTGAGGAATACTCCTCCCAGCCGTCAGTACAGTTGTTGGCTGCATTTGATCAGTGCAACCAGCCAGTTACGTGACATAGACAGGTGAATAAATGATTGAATAAGTAACATTAAAATTAATCGATCGTTGGTAGTGTTATTATAGGTTATATACGCTCCCTCCCCGCATGCACAGGGGCCGGTAAATGACAAAGACGATCATCAGGCATTGTTCAAGCGTTGTTGGATGAAGTGCTTCTAAACCAATTTCTATTCACTTCTGGTTGCTGCCATTTCATATTCCATGTAGTGTTTGTCTACCGTATGTTATTATTTAGTCTTTTCATCTTCTCTTTTGATGACCTCTTCTTCCCTAGCCTGTTCTTGGTTGACATTTTGTGAGTTTCTTGGTCCATCTGTTGTCTTGTGATCTAGATAAATGTCGTACACAATGTCGATACAACAGACAAATACCCTGTTTGACACTCACGCTCCTCAACTTATATGCATAATCAATATATGCGTGCCATAAAAGTTGTGAATAGATTAACGGATTGTTTTCATTATTGCAACACAAGCAAAAGCCTAATTAAAAGCAACAATCAAAATGTTATCCTCATGCAGTCTTATGGAGGAGTACAGTATTTTTACACTACAAATGGGAAATTCTACAAATAATGTGAGAACAAGGTGTTTGTTAAGGTGAGAGAACAAATATTACAACTATACTCACCCATATACGAAATCAATAAAAAGGGAAATCAAACTCACGCGTTGACACTGTTGTTGCATAAACAGGTGGGTTGCTAGTCGGACCTTGGCCATAGGTATTGTATGCAACGATAGTAAAAGCATAGGCAGTATTTGGAGAGAAGTCTGTCAAATAATGGGAATGTAGAGCTCCCGAGACCGTTAGTGTCTTTTTCTCCGTGCCTTGTTCATTTCTTGGCCAGTAGTGTATCTACAGAATGAAAATTAGAGTAATTACACAAGCGTTTAGTTAATTATTTTTTTTCTACATTAGGGCGAATCCCCAAAATGTACTTATTCCGTTACAGCAGACATTTGCAGTAAATCTCGTGTTAAGGAGACAAATGAACTAATAGGAGAAGCACAAACGATTTTTCTTAGCTAGGCGTATGTATAGCCAATCTTCACCACCTCCATCAAACTTTTTTCACCAACAATACAAATATTACCTATATCCTACCGAAGCTCCTCAGATTTTTTATTTGAACAACCAGAAAAATTAAAGCACACAAATCAATCAGATCATCACGGACCCGATATATGAAAAACCTCCTTACCTGAACACGAATCCCGACGTCACTTATTCTTCAAAACATATTCCAAATGTTTTACTTTTGTCTCAATATAACGATTTAATTTACTTACGTAACAAATAAACTACAAGTATTATGAAAGTCAATTGCTAACAACCGACCCAACCACCAACTTCGACGCACTGCAACAATTGCACCCTGTATTCGCACCTGTTTCCCCTTTTTCCATGTTCCTTCGATCGTTCAGCTTATTGCCTTATGATATGAGGTCTGCTGCATTTTTTAAAAATATTTATATATATAATAACATTCCCCCACATTTAGACAAATGCAATTTTGGTGAATCATATCAATTACAATTCTAGGAAATCAATCATTATTATCATAAGTACTTATCATTAATTATTACTCTCGCATAGATATTTCCTTATATATCTTTAAAATATCAAAATGTATGTAATGTCAATATACTATATTATAATTATTCTGAAAATAAAAATGTGTACATAACATCAACTATATTAAGACAGAGAAAAAAAAACCCATAAAACAACATTGCAAATGTATGAACCACGACAATATTATACATGTATAATGTATCATTTTTTTATATTATTGAATCATGAACTTGACTAAATGTCTAAAGTTTATATTATTGACAGAGTGTAAAATCTAAATGATATGACTATTGACTTGATTTGTAATTATTGTTAATTTTGATATGTTGAAAATGCAAAAAAAAAAATCAAACTGAAACTGAAACTGAAACTCCAAAGAATTGATTCAGCGTTGTCTTTCCTCCGCCAGATGCACAGACCGTTTGAGGTTTAACGACACTATATAATATTGTGTAAGCCCCATTTAAAAAAAATTGTCAAACTTTGACAGTGTTTGAATGAACAAATGAACTCGCTAGAACACAAAACTTTGGACAGTTATGCAGTCACTAGCAAAGTATTTACAGATAGAATTGGCACATGAATTATTCTCAGCTGATGAAAATTGTGTAATACACTAGTCTATGGGGGAAAAGTGGAATGGCTGCTCAATGATTCTCACTTTTTAAAAGCACTTTATGATCGTTTTGAACTACAACTTTTTTCAGGGCTTCAATTTTAGACCTTATCAGAGACTCTGGTATCACGGGGGAATACATGTAGCTCAGATTTTTTTAAAGTGGAAACATTGTTAGACAATGCCGTTAAAGCTAAAAGTTGTTTCAATATACGGGGTTGTTACTTTCAGATTTTGTTTGTATCTATCTTATCAGACATCGTGATTAAATACCTACATGTATTATAAACTTACGTAATATCCAGTTATATCGTCATTCTGTTCTGGTTGTGGTATAGCACCCCACGTTAACACGACGAATTGAGAGTTGGTCACCTCGACAGAAAAGTCAGATGGATAGGATGAAGGATCTGAATAATAATCAGAAATGGAAAAGATATGAAAAATTTAATCTATTCATTATTAGTGTAAATAAATTGAATTGTGTCATGAGTATTTTAAATATTTATGTTGTATAAAACAGTTAATGCTGATCAAGCCATCCTGTTAAATATGAAGAAAAGAAAACATAGAAAGAACGAAAGAAAAACAAACAAACAAGAAAAACGAAGGAAATGGAAAGAAAAGTGAAAGAAGGAAAGACAAAAGGACAGAATGAAGGTAATAATAAGAATACTGCTCATCGAGATAAATTTCCATGAAATCTAGGGGCTGATAGTACGTGTTTTAACCACCTAATGAGCTGGGAGATGAATACAATTATTGACGCTAACATTGGAGTTTCGATATGAAGGCGAAAGGAATTTTTGAAGAATTTCATGTAAGCTGTGTTATAAATACTCATGTATGCACCAAGTGAATATTGGAATGTTCCAGTAACGGATCTATTGGGGGGGGGGAGGGGGGTTTAGAGGTTTTAACTCCTCCTCCCTTTGGGCTGCCAAGTGAACATATTTATGTTCTCATTGTACTGAAACGTATTGTATAAAAAGTTTAAAAAGCAGTGCAAAACACTACAAAATTAGTAAACTTAACATAGAAATACTATTAAACATACGCAATTTTCAAATATTCGGCGCAAACATACACAATTTTCAATTTTTCGGCGCGTTTCGCGTAAAAACATAAGCTATTTTCGAAAATACTATACTATACTTCGAAAAAAGCTCGATCCGCCACTGTGTTACAGGTATCTGCAAAACTTAATAGTCCACCACACAGCTCTCCATCAATACACAAACGGTTATTCCTAAAGGCTTCAGAAAAGACCTGTCCAATTCTTCAAAAAATCCGTGGTATCACGGGGTCATTGCACCATAAAATAACTTATCACCATAGTTTATTCCTACAGGACCGTTTGCTGGATTTCCTGGTTGACAGGTGGCTTAAATTTAGAATTAATTAAGAACGATGCTTTTATGGTGCAATTATGGTATTACTGTTATCGTTATTATTATTAGTAGTAGTAGTAGTAATAGTAGTAGTAGTAGTAGTAATAGTAGTAGTAGTAGTAGTAGTAGTAGTAGTAGTAGTAGAAGAAGTAGTAGTAGTAGTAGTAGTAGTAGTAGTCGAATAGTAGTAGTAGTAGTAGTAGTAGTTGTTGTTGTTGTTGTTGTTGTTGTTGTTGTTGTTGTTGTTGTTGTTGTTGTTGTAGAGTAGTAGTAAAGTAGTAGCATTAGTAATAGTAGTAGCATTAGTAATAGTAATATTAATAGCATAGGTTTTCCCGGCCATTTTCAAACTGTTTTCATCCAACAATGAAAAATTGTAATCCAGATTCGTCCTGTGATGACAGGGCGATGCGAATGCTAATTTCAACTTGGTCTTTTGTCAACCAGTTTAACAACATTTGCGATCTGTTTAACACTGTTTTCGCGCAGTCTCGTCAATTACAATTTCAATTCGTCAGTCACAGTCACTGAGCGCTCGAGCACAAAAATAATTTCGTCTTTTTGCGACCAGCTTCGTCAGTATTTCATTTAGTTTCGTCTGTTTTTATGCCTCCGCAACGAAATTGCCGGAGGCATCATGTTTTCGGGTTGTCCGTCCGTGCGTCCGTCTGTCCGTCCGTCCGTCCGTCCGATTTTGGAGCTGAAAGGTCAAAGGTCAAAGGTCACCGGACCTTAAATAAGTCTGATTTGGGCTCGTTACTGTGATAACTTGAGAGCAGCTGGTCGGATTGTGATGTAACTTGGGTGAAGTATGTATTATAAGGCACTAATAAACTGATTAGATTTTGGAGCTGAAAGGTCAAAGGTCACAGGGCCTAAAATATGTCTGATTTGGGCTCGTTACCGCGATTACTTGAGAGCGGCTGGTCGAATTGTCAGGTAACTTGGGTGAAGTATATATTATGAGGCACCAATGAACTGATTAAATTTGGAAGCTGAAAGGTCTAAAGGTCAAAAGGCACCTGGGCCTAAATATGTCATGATTTGGCTTCGTTACCGTAGCGATAACTTGAGAACAGCCAGTTGGATTTCATGTAACGTGGGTGAGTATGTATTATGAGGCACCAATAAACTGATTAGATTTGGAGCTGAAAGATCAAAAGTCAAAGGTCAACTGCTTTTCTGTCTGATTTGGGCTCATTACTGGTGATACTTTTCCAATTTTGATGTAGCTTAGGAGAAGTATCTAAATAACAACGGCAATTTACTGATTCGATTTTGGAGTTGGAAAGGTCAAGGTCAAAGTCACAAGGCCTTCAAAATTTAATTGAGCTATTGTCACGATAGATTTAAGAACTGCTTAAATTTGGATTTACTGTAACTTGCGTCAAGAGTCAACATAGGCTTGATCTTATTCATCTAATTGGTCTCTTGCTACTCATGGTAAACTTGAAGGCTGTTTCAAATTACATACAATTGATTGGGAGTGCCCCGGACTGCGGAGGCATACCCATCGACCTGTCTGCGGCCAGTCGAACTGCTCTAGTTTAAATTTGAAAATAAATATTGATTTCATGGGGGTAAATATGGATTTATCTACTACCCTTTTCCAACTGTCATCTTATACTGAGACATTAAAAAGTACAAATACACATTCACTGTAAAAACAGTGTTTATTGGGTAAACACTTCTCTTACATATATTCTTGGAATCACTTAGTAAACTTACTCAAAGGCTAAACTGTAGTGTGTCAAATCACTAAACTTTGGTGTCCAATAAACATTTAGTGTCAATTTATACACATATCATATTTTCTATCAAACACATCTTTGTTATCCCTTTGTAAATACACTGTTTACAGTGTACGTGAATAATTACAAACATTTATCGAGACCCACAAACAATCACGAGTAGACACGAAACCGCACTATGATAACGCAATAACACACTGCTAAACACTAAGCCGGAGCGCACGTATGGGACGAATTGGGATGAAAATTGTTTGAATGTTCTTGAACAAAGACGAATTTATTTTTAACATTTGTCGATCGTTCGCCAGGCGGGACGAATCAAAATGACAATTGACCATTCTGAACTGAAAATATTTGAAACCTGCTGCCAAATGACTAATCTAAACTGCAAATGACTAAACTGAAAATAGCATTTACACGCTCTCCGCTCTCAGTGAGACGAAACTGAACGAAATCTCACAAAAAGGTGACGAAAATGGCCGGGAAAACTTATATAGTAGTAGTCGTCGCCGCCGCCTTCGTTGTAGCAACAATATTTCAGCCATACATAATTGAAACGGTTGATCATAGTCCTACGCATGAAATTAAATGGTATCGTTGAAATTATGTCGCTGTAATTCGTTATTCCTAATGATAAAAATGCCTTCATGAAATTAAAACGGTATTGAAAATGCCACTTTAAAAACGAAATCCAATTCACACAATACTTACAGATATCCTGCTCACATATATAGAGTAACATCCTGGAACATGTAAGGTCGTTAAACTTAGGACGCATCTCCACACAGTTTTCCGCCTGAGAGGCATCATTAGGTTCACTGCTGCTCCAGTACAAACTGTTCGCTTCCTCGACGAAATGCTCCGTCACCCATCGGTATACACCTGTACCAAATTACAGGTAAAGAGGTAATTGACAGAGCATTGCACATGCACACGTGTGTTTAACAAAAGTTTCAATGTATTTCACGGCAGCCACTCCTGTGCCAAATCACAGCAACGCTTTATTCAACACACCTCGTATTATCGTTTTTGTAGACCTTTGTTAAAACATGCTCCATCACTGTCAGCGTAATTCTGCAATATATCACTATCACTGCGTTTATCATGATATTTTTGGTGTGGTTTGTTTTTGCTTGGGGGGCACTATTATTACCACATATTCACTTAAAGACACAGGCTAACATTCATATCAATTTGTTTAGCAAAAAAACGCTCCTCTTTTGAGCAGAGAAATACGAGGTTATCCGCATAGTTCATGCATTACTGCATTCACACCGTGCTATGAAGGAGCATGTCTATTGTTTACATTCACACTCGAACGCATAATAATAAAGACTGCGTTGATTTCTAGCCAGCTGGGAAAGTCAAAATACTAAGAGAACATGGTGTCTGTGATTGGTTTTTGCCAATTCCGCGGGCCTTCTCCTAGCCAATAAAATTTGATTATTACATTTTTAGAATCCTCAGACTTCCCGCTACACATGCTCATCTTCAATATATTTATAGATGGTGCACTTTCATTTTATGAAGCGGCAAAGTCAAAAAAATTGGGGAAAACGGGGATCTTACACGAGATTTTTTTTTACCAAAAAGGAAGTCTTCAGAATCAATT
>JZLH01S0605822.1:0-21427 GCA_001188425.1 Eucidaris tribuloides | reverse complement strand
ACTTCTTAACCATAACAATAATTTTGACACGCGCTTTTTCCGAGCTTATAATTATTTCGCGTTTGGTGTATTTTTACCATTTTAATAGATTTTGTATCTGCAAACGTGATCAAAAGGTAAAAATTATGAAACTACATTATTAGATTCGGTTAATGCGGGGGGGGNGGGGCACGATTGTACATTTCCACTTTTAACAGTGACAATAATATCCGAGGTTATAATTATTTCACGTTTGGTGTTGATGAATCATTTTTTGGCGATACGAGTTACAATCCCCTGGGGGCCATACGCAGCGGATACGTTCCGCCACATATGGATATTCATCTACAGCTTGTTAGTTGTTACACTCTACATGCTCTCCTGCATGGGGTCAGTAATTTGTACCTCATGGTTTAAAGGTAGGGAATCTCCCTTGCACCCCTCCCATAACAAAGCAAAACATTATTCATGCCCTAAGCCTATTTATAAAGGACTTGCCTGAAGAATCGAAAGATCAGAAATTATCTAGATTTTGAAAATCACGCAAAAAACAATACTTGTGTAGTGTATGTTTTAGGCAGACTGTTCCAAATCTCACTTAGGTATATCAGGCTGATTCAAAACTTACGTAATGCCAGACGGTTGTGCTGGCATGTTTCAGGCACTGAAAGGAATGCTAAGTCACGTGTACAAACCCATTGTACCATGGCACTATCCATGGAGGTAAAAAGAAACCTACGTGGACTCTCTAAACATTTACTAGTAGACTAGTAGAATTTTTGTCACTAGAGACAAAAAATCAAATTGGAGTCGAACGTTTACTATAATTCCACTAAACTGCGTTTCTAACTTCTACACTTTGCCTAAGGTTCTTAAAATAGTATTTTCTTCTATACAGCAGTGTATTTGCACAGTGTTGAATTTTAGGCGTGCAAAAGTGACGCTCGGTCTTTGAATAAAAAACTCTTATGGGCAACCAGTATAGTAAAAAAAAAGTAAATATTTGCGTTTTCTATTCCTGTGTGAAACACATCCACGTTTACGGATGATCTTAATGTATTATAAAACAGTCACACGACCGCATTTAATGAAAATTTCTTTAGCTTATGAACAACTGTTTTGTCCGTTAGTTTTGGTGTGTGTGCGTTTGTTGTTTTTTTCGGTTTTTTTTTGGGGGGGTATCTTTTGTTATGTTTTGTTTTGGATTTTTGGGGAACACAATATCCCCATCGGTGGATTGTCATAATCACCGTCGTTTTCTTTGATAGCTCAGTTGTAAAAAAGAAAAATTAAACCTCACATGGAAGATACGAGGCATAGTTGTAATCAGATTGTCACTAATGATGACATATTCCTACTGAAATGATCTTAGATTGAGACCAGCTCATTTTACATCACTTTGTATATCGATAATCTTAAAGTTTAGAAATTATTACCATAATTCTTAGTAGTGATGGTTGAACCCGGATATCTTATAGTATTATTTCTTACCTGGGCCTTCGAGATCCGTGCCATTACCAGAAACCTTCACAGTGAAAAGAATGAGACATATTACACCGGTTAAATAAGTTTAACTTTAAACAACGGGCTTATATTTGACAGATTTGACAAGATATAGAGGGTTTACGAAAGAACTACTACGTAGTATTAAACACTCTTGAAAAGATTCCCCGGGTCAGACTGGACTCGGAAAAGGTAGTCCCGGTGGGGCACACCTCTGAAAAGGGTCAAGTTTAACAAATTGCGGTCAAGTTGCAAAAAATATGAGTCAACATGAACTTGGATTTCGTCAAACTTGACCGGGATATGGTATAACCTGAACGACCTAATTTCCAGAGAGTGCCGCCCAACGGATTCCTTTTCCGAAGTCCAGTCTGACCCGGGATTTTAACGCCGTTGACTACCGAGATTCTGTAAAATCCCCATCATGACTTGTAGCATTGGCCCATCCGTTCCCGTAGCAACGGTTAAGAGGAAGGAGTGCGTCCAGAGCGGCGATGGGTAAAATTTAGGGGCGAAAATCCGTCGGGAAAATTATCGCGCCAAATTTTTTTTCAGCGGCCCAAATTCGCGTCAATTTTTATCACAGACGCAAATTATTATTGTTTATTTACTTTTATTATTTCATTTATAACAACATATTAAAGCAGATGAACAAGATCACAGTAATGTCAAACTGGTTTTCATCAATGGTCCTGTACACTAATGTCGATACTAAAAAAAAAAATACAATGGGTCAGCGGAAGCCAGTTACAAAACAATAATATCCAAACACGCTTTGCAGCAAAGTTAATTTATCATTTATGTCATTATCATGAAAGTAATAAATATATTATTATTATTTCCTAAATCTAAGAAAAAAGAGCACACATACAGACTTGCAAGATCAGCAAAACGACAACATATCTCAGCGCAAGCCAGAATCATACAATCAAAAGTGCATACGACAACCTAGTAAACATTCAATCAAATTATACAGATAACAGTGCAATCACCCCGTGAAAGAAGGGAAAGAAAACTACAAGCTAAAGGCTCGTCAACCGAACATCGACACACCCCACAAGCAGCAAACGTCACAGCGTCCCGTTCATTAATTCAAAAAAAAAAAAAAAAAAAAAAAAAAAAAATATTTCTAAAGCCTGCAGCGCTTCTTGAATTTAAAAATGGGCCGAATGAAAAGTGGTGACGCAAAAATGTTCGTTGCTGAGAGACGCATTATTCATTGCTGTTTCTGGTTGATAATTACATAAGAATGAATTAGAAGAGAACATTTATTATATATTTGCCAGAATAAAAGCAACTGGAGTTTTGCATTGCTATTTTTACTTGCATTCCAGCTTTTACCTCCTGCATATCTGAAACTGAGCTTAATTCTAACTTGGGTTTCGGTATTACAATATTTAAAGTATCAGCTGCTCTGGTATTAAATCTGTGTCTTTCGAAAAGCATGTCAAAACTATTGCACAGACGAATAGGTGCTAAACCATGGATACACGTACATTTTGAACACAAGTGTTGCAAGAAAATAATCCCTTCGTCTGTTCGTTCTTCGACTGTTTCTATTTTAAAGATCTAATATAAATAAAAATTTATTTATATTATGTGTCTCAAACAAAAATTGTGCAAGTGAAAGCCCCCCTATTTGGCAATTAAAAAATACTCCTGTGACATGATGCTTACATTAACGTCAAGAACATAGTCTTAGCTTTCAAATGCCGTTAGTTTTGTTCAATTTACTTGTCTTAATTTTGAGATATGTTAATTTAAATGAGAAAGGGTAAAATCAAAATTGTGCCCTTTTCCTACAGTCCCTTGTAAAAGTGACACAATTGTGATTCCACCCTTTTGTTTACAACATACATGTATCTCGAGATTAAAACAAGCAAACTGAACAGAACAGATGGCATTTGAAAGCTAAGACTTTGTCTTTGACGTTGATGTAAGCATTTTTTTTTTACTTGCACAACTTTTTGAGACATGCTACAGCATGTCTCAAAAATTGTTCAAGTGAAAAGCGCCCTCTTTGACAGTTAGAAAATACTACTGTGACACAAGTCATGTTTGCGACAACATCAAGGGCAAAGTATTAGCTTTCATGCTGTTTGTTCTGTTCAGTTTGCTTGTTTTGATCTCGAGATATCTTGAAAAAGGTGGAATCACAATAACGATAACTGACTATATAGTTGCACATTTGTGATTTTACCTTTTCGTTTTTAACTAAACATATCTCAGGATTAAAACAAGCAAACTGAATAAAATAAACGGCACTTGAAAGCTAAGACTATGCCCTTGATGGTGATGTAAACAGAACGTCACACAAATATTTTTCTTTTATTACCAAAGAGGGCGCTTTTGACTTGCACAATAATTTTTTTGAGACACACTGTAAATACAAATATCAAAACCATTTTAATTTTCATAGTCGTAATTACAAGTAACAATACGTGCCACTCTCATTTTTTAAACGCATTAAGATTTCTTTGTTTTTGAAGAACAATTACCCCATAGGCCTACTGAACATGAATAATCAAAATAAGGCTGAATAACAGTTTTATAATTAAGATTCAAAGAATTGAAATCGAGATATTGACCCATTTTGCGGAATGACAAAATCTTTTTAGCAATAGATTTGGTAAGATTCTGAACATGAACATTCCAAGTAAGATAATTACCAATGTTAATACCTAAACATAGAACATGGTCAACCTGTTCAATCTTATCAATACCTATGAAATGATGAGTATAAGTACTAAGTAGCACTACCTAACATAACCTTTGTCTTTTCAACATTGTTTGAAAAGGTTTTATTTTCTGCATTTCATATTTTCTTTCATAACAATAACATATAAAATAAGTATGTTCAGTTTACAAAAAAAAATCAGAAATTATTCAAAATAATACATACGAAATCATTTTGTTGAAAGAAAAATACTACGATAGAGCACATGACCGAAATAAAATAACTTCATTTACAATACAATACACAATTTTATACATTCTATTCAGAGGGCCACCGTTATAAGCTACGCTTGAATAGACGGACAGCCAAAGTAAATGAAACATTTCCATTGTAAATACTTGATTATTCATACAGATGGGCCATATTTGAGTAAATCCAGTTTTATACAGGAGTGGTGCCTCTGACGTATTACTTGTGTACCAATTGGACAATAAATCCAAATCAGTTTGAAGTACGGTTGTGACAACATTTATATCTTTGTGTGCATAGTATACAACATCATCTGCAAATATTCGCGGCCAGATCGGTCACTGAAATGTCGTTCGGGGGGGGGGGGATGGCGGAAATTTTCATGGCCCAAAACATTTTTCACGGCCGAAGTCGCGGCCAAATCAACTGCCGAAAAGTCGCTCAGCGGGGAAGGGGGTGAGGCGGAAAAAAATTCCGCGGCCCCTCAAAAGTTCGCGGCCATAAAACATTTTTCACGGCCAAATTTGAAACAAATAGGGGCAGCCGCCCCTATATGGGGTGAGATACGCTGTCTGGTTTTACCATGAAGAGTGTCTAAATGCGTTGAAAATTTGTAGAATTGGGTTGGCATGGACTTCTATTCAAAATCAAAAAGGTTGCATACCGCACACATACAATGATGAAATGAAATTCGTGACTTTGGTACTGTGCTCTTTCAATCTAAACTTTTTGTTGTTGGTGATTAGTTTCTAATACAAATTAAATCATTTGCCTTCTTTGTAAAATGCAAATTTCCGACTTTAAGTAAATTCCGTGAGAAACATATCATTTACAACAGTGCGATTATTCCACTATTATAAGTAAAGAACGATCACTGAACATGTTGTCGGTTCTTTTCGTTGATTTTTAGAAAACGAGAGTATGCCAAAACATTATTGGTAAATAAAGAACATTTGAGAAATTCACTATTTTCTGTGCAAATGTTTCATGCGCATTGACTAAATTTTAAGAAATTTTGATTTTCCTTTTCATGAACAAATCTGTTCTATATACTTACTCATGCGCGATATAGGGCCAAAGTGAATTTACATGCGTTTTGGAAAGGCGTCTGTGCTAATTATTTTATCAAAATTTCAGAAAAAAATAATTGTTATGTTCAAGGGCAATGGAGAGTTGGCCTCCTGAAACATTACAAATTTTACATAACTATCATCAAGAGAGAACGACAGATTGTTAAGCAAATATATATTAAAAAAGCAAATAAAAAATACCGCCTCTGGCCATGGGCGTTGATCCATGCTTCGGATGGGGGGAGGGGCAAAAGTGACAAAATGTCCAAAATTTTCGGCGCGCTCTGCGCGCCAAATTGTGACACAGAATTTTTTGGGCAAAGCACGCCGAAAAAAATGACAATGTGTTATGTTTAATAGTATTTTTTGGGGCCATGTTTAATGGTTTTATAGTGCTTTCCAATGCTTTTTAAACATATGTTTTGCATTGCATATTATGAATTTTTCACGGTTGTTCGAACTTATTGGGGGGGGGGGCAAATCGATATGTTTGCACCCAATATTTTCATTGGTGAGGCGATCGCCCCCCCCCCTTCCCTGCCCCCAGGATCGAGGCTCTGCCTCTGCACCTTTGGGTGCGGAGACATTAAAAAAGGGTCTCATGGTTTATCCAAATTTGCTTTAACACAATGTCAAGTTCTGTAGAAAAAAAGTTCTACATTTGCTGAATGTACATTAATGTCTGGTTGAACTTTCCTTTAATGCGTCATATTTAATAACAAATGCACGAACACACACTCTTCTCCCCACTCAAAATAACACATACATACATACATACCCACAATATATACATGCGCGCACACCACACACACACACACACACACACACACACACACACACACACACACACACACACACACACACACACACACACACACACACACACACACACACACACACACACACACACACACACACACACACACACACACACACACACGCACACACATGCACACCAACACACACATAATTATATCATACTGTTGTATCTATATGTGTATATATTATGGGTTTATGTTTGTGTTTGTGGAAAGAGTGTCGGTATATGCGTGTGCGTGTGTATAATATTAATAATCATCTATTTGACCCACCATGTACAACCAATTACACAAAGTGATATTAATAGTGTGATGGTTATTATGCGCAATGAAGCATAGGGAACAAATATGCCGGAAAACTACGTAATTGTCTGTGAAGTAATAAGCTCAGACATAAAACTGGATTAAATTCATGCAACAATTTTTTTTTTAACGAGTGGGCGATAGAATTATTGAGATGATGGAAACTATACATGATAAGGGAATAACAAAATGTAATGAATTGCTGCCCAAGGCTTAATTCTCGCCAAAGAATTAGGTGGAGAGTTATTAATGAAATAAAATTTATATCACACACTTCATGTGAAATTGATTAGTGACATATTCATGACAATAAAAAACTCGGTCTTCGAATTGATATCGTGACATTTAACATTATTATTATTATTAACAAATTAAAAAGTGAGGAAAGGGTGAAATTTGAAGGTCAGAAAAGTTTATCTTAGGGAATATTGTTGTCGTCACTCTTATGAGTTTGTTCTTGGTCTTGCTCCCGAGGTCTCCTCCAAGAGTTTATTTTTTAAACCAAAAATTTATATTTTTTAAAGGCAAGGTTCACCCTGACATCAAGTTGGTTTTAATAAAAGCAGAACAATGAGAAAAACATATTAATGAAAGTTTGGCGAAAATCCACCAAAGAATAACGAAGTTAAGACGTTTCAAAGTTTTAAATTTGTGACGTCACATGCGAGCAGCTCAGTATGTCACGCAATATGAATTCCATAAACTGCCATTTTTTTAATGGTTCATAATAACCGAATGGTTTTTTTTCATAGAAGCATGCATGAAATAGTGTTTCTGATAATATATTGAATGCACAGGTAAAATCATTTTGAAATTTCTCAGAAACCGGCACTTTATGGAATTTATATCACATGACATATGGGGAGCTGCTCGCATGTGACGTCACAAATTTAAAAGTTAAAAATTCCATAACTCTGTTATTCTTTGGTGGATTTGTCGCCAAACTTTCATTAGTATATTTTTTCTCATTGTTATGCTATTATTAAAACCAACTTGACATCAGGGTGAACCTTGCCTTTAATCATTTAAGACGAAGAATGCAAAATGTATGTTAACATTGCCGATGTTCAATAAAATTGTCAGGAGTGTTGATAGGTTTTGATGGACGTGACTAGACAGGGTAAAGACACGGAAAGGGATCTGTCTGAGAATGTGGGAAAATTTTACATTTTATCTCCGAAAAAAGATTTAAAAATGATACCTACTTGAGAGGGACGTAAGCTTCTTGCCAATGCATTAATTTTACCTTTATTTGAATATTGTTGTAATGTATGGTCTCACTGTTCGCAAAAAGTAGTAGATATAATTGTTAAACAGCACAAGAAAATGGCCAGAGTAATTGTGGGTGCCAATGTAAGAACTCCAACTCAACACATTTTTAATACACTGAAATGGGTAGATATTCGAGATATGTGGATTTTTTTCCAAGTGCAAAATGATTTATTCTGTTTTTGAAACTCAAAACCCGCTTTTTATCTTTCAAATGTTTACTAAATCACAGTCGTTGCACAATCATAGAACGCGCAGTGCGGAAAACGTTGGTTTAATTTTACCCAAAATAAAAACCCAAATGGGAAAACAAAGTTACTCATACGAAGGTGCGACATTTTGGAACGGTTTGCCAAACCATATAAGGAACGCGCCTTCAAGTTTATAATTTTCTCTTTTGTTTTGGTGTCATATTCGTTCAAACCTCTTATAAACTGGTCCATTTTGTTTTGCTTAACTGATTGAACATATTACGTGCTCGTTGTCTATAATGTTTGTCAGTTTATTCTTTGTATTTTGTTGTAGGGCCTCCACGGAAAACAGTGCTCAACCACTGATGGAGCTACCCTACTGAAAAAAGACATAATAAATAAATAAATAAATAAATAAATAAATAAATAAATAAATAAATAAATAAATAAATAAATAAATAAATAAATACATAAATAAATACATAAATACATAAATGCATAAATACATAAATACATAAATACATAAATACATAAATACATAAATACATAAATACATAAATACATAAATAAATAAATAAATAAATAAATAAATAAATAAATAAATAAATAAATAAACCATGCGAAATATTAGAATAAGCAGTAACTACACTTAAAACAAGTGTTAATAAAACGCAATAAAAATGAAATAAAATAACATAAAAATAGGAAGGTCTGGTCTGGTCCAGGTGAGAAACTGTTCACATATCACTTTAACAACATGCATTTATAGCCCTCTTTAAAACCAATCAATAACTCCCTCCCCAGTCTACCTTTGTATTACATGTATTTATATGTATGTAAAATACAATATGATTACAAAACATGTGGGAAAATACATGTTTTACTTAAACTTGAAAATGCGTGTTAATGATGGTACACTGAGCATCAGTTAATTACAGTAGCTTTGATTTAAAATTGGCTTAACCCTAAAAAGCCCAAGGGGAGGGGGCACAATGTGCCCCCATACCAATTTTTTCTTCGCCACTTCCATAATTTTTGACGAAATTTGATCAAACTTGATGACTTTTCCAAAAATTTTATGGCAAACATTTTGGTGTATAGTTTTGGGTTACCATTGAGATTGTGTTGCCATGGCAACCATATTTTGAAGGTCATGTGTGTCATTTTTTGATGTTTCAGTGTTTTTTTCACTACACAGAAGAGTGCTGTCACTTGTTTTACATTTCTGTTGTCTCGAATATTATGTTTTATCTACACAGCCTTCAACTTTAGAAAATGTTTGAATGTCTGACATGTAACCAGTAACCACCCTTGTGTCTATACTCTAAATCCAATTGAAACTTCTTAGACTTAGGAGAAGCTTCTTTCTCTCTCTTTGTTGGTAAAAAGACGAAACGACTCAGTCTTGCAGTTTTAACAAAGTCTGTCTCTTATTCAAAGATAAAGCCATTGTCAAAGTCTGATCTTTTGTTTCCATTGACTGTGTTGTGCCATTTAAATATCAGTGGAATGTGGTCCATTTTTGCAATTTTACTTTTGCACCTTTGGGGATAAAAATGCATGTGATCACTCATGCATAAAATTTATCTTCAAATTACTCTCACAGGCTGAAAGAGAATTAAATTGCCTTTAATTTGATATATAATTCATTGATTTTTATTAAAGTTATATATTACAAATGTGAACTTGAAAAAGTGTTTACTTTTTTTTGCTGAGTGTATTTAAGAACATGTTCAAAACATTCTTTTTGTTTTTCTTTCATTTTTGAAAGGAAAAATGACACCAAAACAAAAACAATAAAGAATATTGAAAATTCATTTTTTCTTGTTATTTTCTTTATTTCCAATTTTAAATTATTAAATTATACAAGATTTGATGTATCAAAGTGTAATTCCATCAATAAGGTGTACCAGAATGATAAAAACTTGCATTTATTCATGTTATTTTAACTCTTTGGTACAACCAACAGTGCATAGTAATTCATGCATACCGTATGCGCACGACATTATCACTATAGGTATTGTAACACAAACTATGAACCCAAAACAGTCAAAGTTTACTCAAAATACTCATTTTCTATCTAAAAATATGTGATCTTGTATAATTGTTGATAAATCAATCACTTGTGAATGTACACATGGGATGTTAAAGACAAAAACTTTAAAATCCGACAAAATCCTTTTTTTCTATGTATTTCATTATATTATGATAAATAGCGCCCCCATGTGGTGACCTTGAGAAATTTTGATGATTGCGTTTTGTAGAGTTTGAGTTGTTTTGCATGTGTGCCAAATTTGAGAGTGATTCGACAAAAAAAAAATGTGCCCCCCCCCTCCCCCGGGCACGTAGAGCCAAAATAGCTTGGGCTTTTTAGGGTTAACACAAGCCCCCTCCCCCTCAAAAAATAATAATGATAAATACAATAAATAAATAATTAAAATAAATAATGTGATGGAGAAAAGACCAGACAGAAGAACAATACAATATTATCAAAACAATATTTCAAATTGCAGAAAATTTAAACGTATCAGCCTCAGATAAAACTATTTTTTTAATGATCGAACCCATCACACGCATACGCATGGGTCAAGAGTGCTCGGGGACTGGTTTCATGCTGATTTTGCCGACTGGGTAATAATGATTGTAATACATTGCAGTACGATGTGGAAACCGTCTTTTTTGTTTGTTTGTTTGTTTGTTTGATTGATTGATTGTGTGTTTGTTGTATCTCTTTGTTGTTTTGTTTTGTTTTGTTTTGTTTTGTTTTATCTACACTGTTCACTTATATGGCGCGGTGTATGATACCTCACAAACTTTAGAGTAGCATGTAGACACAGGAGCAGCCAGGATTTTTCAAATGGGGGGGGGGGAGGGCAGACGTGCAGAATCGACAAAGCGAAGGAACATACCCCATACACACACACACACACACACACACACACACACACACACACACACACACACACACACACACACACACACACACACACACACACACACACACACACACACACACACACACACACACACACACACACACACACACACACACACACACACACACACACACACACACACACACACACACACACACACCTTAGGGGGTTTTAGTTCCTGAATAGGGGTAGGCCATGGTCTCCTTGTGCCCCCTAGCTACGCCAGTAAATGGAGGGATACAGTGCACCACGAAAATGATTTTGAAACATTAAAAAAAAACGGAAAGGAAGCGAAATGAAAGAAAACGGAGAAAACAATCTAGAATTATGTTAACATTATGTCAGATTGTGTCAAAATAACGATATGAAACTAGCAAAAGTCATTCCTATTTTCAAGAAGGGCGACGACCAAGAGCTCAATAACTACAGACCAATTTCACTTTTAGCTTGTCTCTCCAAATTACTAGAAAACGTCATTTACACACGGACTGTCGATTTTCTTCAACGTCACAATATTCTCTTTGATTTTCAGTTCGGATTTAGAACACGGCATAACACAACACATGCAATTCTCACTCTCCTTGAAAAGGTATCTCGAGCTTCCGACCAATATACATTAGGTGTGTTCTTGGACTTCTCCAAGGCTTTTGATGCCATCAACCGTGAGATGCTTTTGTATAAACTCTCATATTACGGATTAAGAGGAATAGCCTTGGAGTGGTTCAGGAACTACCTACATGACAGAAAACAATTTGTATCAGTGCAAAATGTAAACTCATCAACAAAAGTAGTACCTTACGGTGTTCCTCAAGGTTCTCTTTTAGGTCCCCTCTTATTTATTATTTACATAAATTATTTTCATTTATCCTCCGACTGTTTATCATTCATTGATTTTGCAGACGACTCTAGCATCTTCTTTTCCCATTCAAATCCAAATTATTTACTTGACACAATGAATAGAGAACTCAAGAATATATCTGACTGGATTAAAGCTAATAAACTCTCTCTTAATCTCCAGAAAACAAATTTCATGCTGTTTAGTAATTCAATTAGTAATATACCTGGACAACTTACTTTAGAAAATACGATAATAGATAGAGTTACATAAAGTAAATTTTTAGGCGTTACCGTTGACGAGAAATTGTCTTGGAAGCCGCAAAATGATAATCTATGTAAAATTATCTCCAGGAACATCGGAATTATTAACCCTTTGCACGCTAATGTTGCAATTTTGCACATTTGTACAATTAAATTCAACAATCGTAATAATTAGTTTTCTCTCTTACGGTTGTACTAGAAAAACTAACAAGTGGCCATAATGCTTGAGCAACATCTATAAAATAATTACTAGTATCAGTGGTTTAATAAGGAAAGCAAGATTTAAAGAAAATATCAAAATAACAATTGTCATTATTATCCCCTCAGAATTAATTCAGCGTGTAAAGAGTTAATAAACTTAAAAATTACTTTCCAATCCGAACCCTTTTTTACGTTATATTCTACATTAATACCGCCATTTTTGAACTACGCTATTTTAGCATGGGGGAATTCCATGGTAGCTCAACTACAAAAGAAAGCAATGAGGATTATTTGCCATGCGGATTTTCGATCACACACCGACCCCCGTGCACTTCAAGACCCTTAAAGTGAATGACATTTATTTATTGAACCTTGGCATATTTATGTTCCAACTAACAAAGAATGATTTACCGAAAGTATTCCAAAATATGTTTACCACCAACAACCAATACCACAATTACCAATTAGGCAGGCCAGCTCTTACCATCTACCTCGAACCAGAACTTTATTTGCCAAAAAATGTTTTTACCAACAGCGGACCAAAACTTTGGAACTCATTTCTTTTAGATGTGCGCGAAACCATTACAATACATACCTTCAAGAGAAAGCTCAAAGCAATCTTTCTGAATAATTATAATAGTGATGCCTTGTAACTCATTTTGCCTGTTCCTTGCCAATTGAGTCTCTCTACTAATTGCTCCTCAACGTAAACCCATTATTACGTATAGTTTTCATTCCATCAATCGAACCCATTTTTTCTTAGACCTTTTATTTTTTCGGTCACACACACGTACAATACTAAATTGAAATTATCGTGGTGATAGTGTACATTTTTTCTCTCCTTCTAATTCAATTAATGCGGAAAATGATATTTAGCCTACACTGATTGTGTCTCCTGAGTGTTTCTTTCTTCCTTTCCTTTTCCTTTTCCATCCCTTCTCCTTCTCTGTATTGTCCTCTGTTTCGTATTTGCATGTCCCGTCCTGTCTTTTTTTTTTGCATTGTATTATATTGTATTGTCATATCGTTTGTTGTTGTTTGTATTGTAAAAATTGTTTTTCAATCATCCTTTGTTGACTACGCATTATTTTGATTTTCCCTCTTTTATTTCCTTTGGGGCCTACGAATACAAGTTTACTTCAGTAGGCTCCATCATTCCCACATTGCCTCAAGAATTCTAGCATCTGCTCCTAATGATCATTTAATATTGTGTTATACGAAAGTATAGTTTAATCAAATAAATTTAGCTCCATTAAGATAATTGTTGCAGAAAAAAAATTCTAAGTATTAAACTTTTTTCTGGTCTTAACTCGAACCAGTTGTGTCTAATTATGTAACTGATATTGATCTGTAGTCTAGTTATTGTATAACAGTTTTCTATTTTTGTGCTTATGATTCTGTGCACTGTGCGAGTAATTTGTGGAAATGTCAAATCAATCAATCAATCAATCAATCAATCAATCAATCAATCAATCAATCAATCAATCAATCAATCAAAACAATCAAATTATCGCTATAATGAGCCCAATTCGGACAATTATGAGGCCTCGTGACCTTTCACCTTTCAACTTTAAAATCTAATCGATTCATCGGGGCCTCATATTACATGCTTGACACAAGTTACATTGAAATCCAATAAGCCGTTCTTGAGTTATTGTGGTAACGAGCCCAAATCAGACATGTATGAGGCCTCGTGACCTTTGACTCCAAAATCGAATCAATTAATTGGTGCCTACACCCAAGTTACATCAAAATCCCCGGGGGCCACTGTCATTACAAGGTGTACACCATGCGCGTGTATGGACTTCCAAAATGGACCCTAAACAAGTAATTATCTGTCGATCTCAGAATACCCTAAACAAGTATTTAAGTCTGAAAAGATAGCCTTTGAAAGTAAGCCTTTCGTTGAATAATCTAAACAAGTATTTAAGTCTGAAATCATACCCTTTTAAAGTAAATCTTCTGTTAAAAGTATACCCCGATTTTGATACCCTTTTCACTGTACGCGCGTACATCGCCCGACCGTGAATAACAACCCTTTTTACGCGTTTTTCCACACGCGCATGGTGTACACCTTGTAATGAGAGTGCCCCCGGTCAAAATCAGGTCAGCCATTCTTGAATTATTGTGGTAACGAGCCAAAATCAGACATGCATGAGGCCTCGTGACCTTTGACCTCTCAACTCCAAACTAGAATCAATTAATTGCTGCCTTATAATACATATACTTCATCCAAGTTACATCAAAATCTGACTAGCCGTTCTCAAGTTATCGCGGTAACGAGCCCAATATAGTTTAGGCCCTGTGACCTTTGACCTTTGATCTTCAACTCCAAAATTTAATCAGTTTATTGTTGCCTCATGGTACATACCTGGTCCTAGTTACATCAAAATCCAATCAGTTATTCTTAAGTTATCGCGGTAACGAAAATCGGTAACAGACGGCGACGGACGGACGCACAGACGAACAACGCGAAAACATAATAGCCCCGGCGACTTCGATGCGGAGGCATAAAAAGGAAACCAGTGAGACGGTAATCAAACCGGCATTGAAAAGGGCTTTCAGAAAGAATGCTTGTCAAACATATGACCTCTGTATAGATTTCAAAAGGAAAGGAAAAGAGAAGTATCAAATAGAAAGGATCTAATAATATTGGTGTATTTGCACCTTGACCGGTTTTTAACCTGGAATTCACATTTTGTCGATACTATCTATGACATTAAAAAATGTATATGCCCTGTTAGACGAGCGCTCCTGACACATGAAAACTAGGCCTATATGATGTTTAGGCGGTCGCTGGCTTCGCTGCCTCGCGCATAAAAAAAATCCTCTTTCATGTTATTGCCAAGGCAATCGTAATTCATAATGCCAGTAATGGCAGAAGTTATTGTTGCATGCAACAGAAGAATGGAGAGCTTGGCAGGTTAACTTCCACGTCCGTCAGTCTCCAACATTTCACATTTTCAAGCAGTTGATCAAGGCTTATTTATTTGTAAACTGATAAAATTGATTGATTTTAGATTAAAGACGAGTATATTTTTTGCCAGTCTATTGCACATGTTAAGAAATGTATTTTGTGATGTTTAATTTTTATTTAATTTCATTTACCACGTGTTAAGTTTCTATTGTACATGTAAATGCATTTATTTTATCACGTAATATTTAGTTTCTACATGTAATAAGCGCAAAGAGAAACTGACTTATTTATTATGCGCTATACAAATGTAGAGTTATTATTATTTTGGAATACACAAACTCTTTTCACATTAAAAAGTAATAAATATTATATATATATATATAAATAATAATAATAATAATAATAATAATAATAATAATAATAATATATATAATAATAATTATATAATATCAAATAATAATATGAATATAAAATAATAAAATAATAATAATAATAATAATAAGATAAATAATAACAATCAATCAATAATATAAATAATTAATATAATATAATAATAATTAATATAATAATAATAATAATAAAATAATATATAATTAATAATAGTATAATAAATAATAATAAATAAGTAATAATAATAATAATAAAATAATAATAATCAATAAGTATAAAATAATACTATATGTATATACATAATTACTACTATACAATATAATCAACAATAAATACAATACTAATATACTATACTAATCTAAATACTACTAATAATGATGAACTCTGAACTACTACTAGCAGTAAAAATAATATAATAATAATGATGACATAATATTGAATAAGAATAATAATACTAGATTAGTCAGCATATTAACAGGGTAGACTATTCAGTGACAAGCACTGCTCTCCCAGAGGGCCCTACAACTACTATTATTACTGGTCACTGGGACCAGTTCTAACCTACACAAAGATGTGTACCATTTCCACTCTGTTGGGGGGGGGTATTCCTAATATGAGCTGTCAATCGCAGGCATCGATCATGCAGATCAAACTACCTAAGTCATTCTCATGCTTATCATATCATGTTATATCTTATTATCCTAGCATCAGGCATCAACTTCATATAATTCATCCAAACATACTTACTAAGGCTGCGATGTCCAGAGAAAGTAGAACGTAAACAGAGAGCAGCATTTGAGTCAGAACGTAGCTATGAACTGTAACTGCTGAAAATGGCCGCTATAGCAGAATTAGCGTTCTACCTCTGTCGCTCAATGATATCAGTGACTGAATTGTCTGGTGTAATGTTACATGTTATTGAATCCTCCATGTTCGGTGTAAGGCATCTCTGAAAGACTGCAACTTTAACAGTTTCATATACTTGTTTGCGTCGAAAACCCGGTTCACTCATTCAAGTGATCGTTTGATACCTAGCATCCTGAGTTTTGTTTAATAAAAGGTTTAATGAGCACGTAATTTTAAGACAAGGCGATAGGTTTGATGATCATTCAGGACACAAAAGCACAAAAACGTAATCGCATAGATCAGCGATACATCACTGGTTGGGGCATGTATATGACGCGTCCGACGAATCACAAACCCAAATTGTTTCTGATGAGGTTAATGTTTCATCTATACTGAGCCGATGTTACGTAAATAAATTCGCGGCCTGTGTGAAAAAAAATGTCATCATCTGGCACAGTCTGTGCAATGGAGACTGCTCTTGCCAGGAGCCGAAAGTGACTCATGTTCAGCTCTCACAAATCACAATTCAGGACTTTAACCACATGATAGTATTCCCATGAACCAAAAAAAGAAGGGGGGGGGACAAAAACGCAATTGCATGATCTGTCGCCGGCGGTTGCTTTTTAATACTTCTGCTATGGTTTTATCTGGTTCTTAAAACATAACAGTTATATCGAGTCCAGGTGCGTCATTTCCGACATCTATACACAAATTCTCGATTCATGTGTGTGTGTTGTGTGTGTGTGTGTGTGTGTGTGGTGTGGTGTCGTGTGTGTGTGTGTGTGTGTGTGTGTGATTGTGTGTGAGTGTATGTTGGTTGTGGCGTGGTATGTATGTGCGTGTGTGTGTGCTGTGTGGTGTGTGTATGGGTGTGGTGTGGTGTGTGTGTGTGCTGTGTGTGTGTAGTAGTGTAGTGTGTGTGTGTGTGTGATGTGGTGTTGTGTGTATTTGTTCGTGCATTGTGTGTATGTGTGTGTGAGTGTAAGTGTGCGTGTGGTTTGCTGTGGCGTGGTGAGTGTGTGGTCGGTGCTGTGTGTGTGTGTGTGTGATGTGTGTGTGGTACGTGGTGTGATCGTGTGTGTTGTGTGATGTCGGTGTGGTAGTGGTGTTGTGTGTGTGTGTGGGTGTGTTAGTGTGTGTGTTGTGCTGTGTGTGGGTGTGTGTGCTGTGCGTGTGGTGTGTGTGTGTCGTGTGTGATGTGTGTGTGTGTTTGTGTTTGTGTGTTGTGTGTGTGTGTGTGGTGTGTGTGTTGTGTTAGAAAAAATACAGTTTTGAAATGTAATCTTGTAGTGGAAGAGGTTTTGTTCCGCAAACATTTCAGCAATCTATATCTCACTGTCCCAAGGCGTATGCTGGTTTGGGCAGCGGGGAGGTCACATCTGGGGGAGTGGAACTGGGAGGTGGCACATCTTTAAGGGAGGTGGAACTAAGTTGGAAGAAAATGGGCTTGAAAGGCAGAATAAGGTGGTGGAAATTTCTTTTGGCTTGCCAGGCGGCTGAACTCGCTATGCTCCTGCGGGGGGGGGGGGGGGGGGGTGGCGCGTGCACTCCAGTGCACCCCACCCCAGCCTACGCCTTGCTGTCGCCCGTTGCCATTTGTTAATGGTGTATTTATAGCAGTATTTTCAGCCTTTTCTGCTTTGCTTTGTTTTTGTATTTAAGGAGGCGTGATAAACATTTAGCTTTTTAATTTCAAACACGATCATGCTTTGCCCCAGCAGTAGTCGTAATAGGCCATTCAAATTTCCGAATGTTATATTCCTCGTGTGGATATTAGTCAATTGATTCGAGTTTATAGGTTTCAGAGTCCTAATGTCCGGCAGTTAAATAAAGTCGGTTCATTCGTTTGCTTCATCCTGTTACTCTGACCCAAAATCTGCCAGCCCGGGCAAAAATTGGACCTCAGTCCGCGGACTTCCGAATCTAATTAATCCAGTTGAGTTAGTTGATACAGCAAATAAGGAATCACATTTCATGCAATGAATACATAAAGGTGTTGTTATATTGTGTTGTAACGGTGTTGTCTGGTCATCACAAAACCGCGTATAACTGGCCAAAAGACCTTATCTGGTTTTTCGCTTTTACTATACTTAAATTCATAATTAATAACATGCGTATCATGCTAAAAAAACAGGATTCAGACACATGTCAGTATATTGAAGCATCATTTCAACGGGCACTTTACACAGAACTTAAATTATGAATACGATGACTTGCTTTTGCAATTTATGAAAATGCAATTTATGATAAAGTTATATTAATTTCGTCAAGTTTCGAATTGGTGATGATTTCCCCCTAACCCTCTCTATCTCGCATGGTTTTGGTATTAGAACCCATGAAAATATGCATGCTGCAGATTTGAGATCCAATGACGCTGTTGCCATGGAGATTAATCAGATTTGATGGCGAGTTATAAATGCCCTGTGGATAACGTAAATTTGCAATATTCCTCTATAAATAACTTTTGAAAAGCTTATCAAAGTAATTGTCCGCTCAAATCAAAACAAAATGAGGTGAAATGGGTCACAGCGTCGGGCTTCGACAGTCAAAGTAGCTTTGATAATCCCTGTTGAGGGCTAAGAAGTTAGTTCGGCGTTTGTTTTAAAGATATGCCTCGTTGCACAGTTGATGGTACTCTTGTGCCCGATGGCATTTAATTGGCCATTGGTCAATTTCATTGGTTAGACATAAATACAATATCTCTGAACTAGCGAAAATCTGGTGTTGTGAGGCGTGATAATTGTTTGTGTTTGTGTGTGTCTGTGTTTTATGGTTGGGTATGTGTGTGTGTTGTGTGTGTCTTGTGTGTACGTGCGTGATAATGGTGAGTAAGTACGTTGTTGTATAATATAGTAGTAGTAGTAGTAGTAGTAGTAGTAGTAGTTAGTAGTAGTAAATGTAGTAGTAGTTGTAGTGGTAGTGTATTCAGTGTTGGGTGTGCTCGAGACATGTCGTCGAACAGTGTTGGGTGTCTCGTGTCGTGCGTCCTCGGCTCTCGGACGCTAATTGTCTCGGTCTCGTCTCGAGTCTCGACAAGGGAATTGTCTCGGTCTCAGTAGGCCGAGAATTGATCAAGACACTAAAAACAGCTCAATTTGAAGAGTCTCAGCATTCTCAGATTCTTCACTGATCATGCTGTCCTGACCTACAGCGTACAATGGATTGAAAAACAAATATTGGAGATGTCGATACCTTGAAAGTATATGAGAGTCGGATAACCTTGAAATGCAGTCTGTACATTTGTCTTCTTGTACTGAACAAAGGTAACCAAATTACGGCAGAAAACTGTATTACAAGGTGTACACATGCGCGTTGTCTGGACTGTCAATCTAGAATACTCTAAACAAGTATTCGTGTCCGAAAAGATAGCCCTTTAAAGGTAAACTTTTTGTTAAAAATTACCTTTTTTCCATGACTTTGGATACCTTTTCACTGATACGCACACGCATCGCCAGGCCCGTAAAAAAACCAATAACCGTTTTACGCGGTTTCTTTTCATCAACGCACATGGTAAATAACCCTTGTAATGATAGGCCCACCCCGACCCCACCGGTTGTTTAGTTCGAGTTCTATGTCAAAGAAGAAGAAGAAACAATACAAAGTATAAGGTCATCGGCCGCCACGAAAAATGAATTGTGAAACTGCGTGCAAAACATCTTGTGTGTGTGTGTGTGTGTGTGTGTGTGTGTGTGTGTGGTTGTTGTGTTGTGTGTGTGTGTGTTGTGTCTGTGTCTGTCTGTCATCGGCTGTGTGTGTATGTGGTATATGTGTCTGTCTGCTCATCAGCTGTGTGTTGTTGTGTTGTATGTGTGTGGTGTGTGTGGGGGGGGGCTGAAGGGACTTGAGATACGCGTCGCCCATTACCCTTTTTTACAAATGTGATGCATCCCTCTACCTCTCCCGTTTATCAATTGCACCGATACTGGATAACACCCCCCCCCCGCTGCCGGCCTTTCTTGGGCATGGTTGCGGACAAAAACGCATGAGTAATACGCATCACAAGCTCGCGAAATCATGTGCATACCTTTTCAGTAAAGTCCAAGTTTCTCTTTACAGATATCAAATTCCGTTTTTCTCGCGCCATGTAATAATCGGTCTCGAAAGGTAATTGTCTGTTCAGTCTCGTCTCGCTGAAACCTGTCCTCGGACCCAACACTGGTAGTAGTAGTAGTAGTAAGTAGTAGTAGTAGTAGTTTAGTGAGTAGTAGTAGTAGTCGTAGTTGTAGTGGTAGTAGTAGTCAGTGTTGGGTGTCCGAGACATGTTTCGAGCAGTGTTTGGTGCTCGTGTCTCGTCTCGGTCTCGGACGCTAATTGTCCTCGGTCCTTCGTGCTCGGTCTGCTGACAGGAATTGTCTCGGTCCCTCGTAGGCCGAGACATTGACAAGAGCACTAAAAACAGCTCAATTTGAAGAGTCAACTCTCAGATCTCTCCACTGATCTCTGCCTGACCTATCCAGCGTACAATGTTTATTGAAGAACATATATGAGATTTCGATACTTGAATAGTATATCGAGAAGTCGGATACCTTTGAAATGGCCGTCTGTACATTTGGTCTCTTGTAAGCTGAGCAAAGGTACGCAACTAACGGCAGATAAACTGTTTATTACAAGGGTAGATTACAACCCTGCGCGGTGTATGACTTCGTCAAATTCGAATAGTCTAACAAGTATTTGTGTCCGAAAAGATACGCCTTTGAAAGTAAACTTTTTGTTAAAAATATACCGCTTTTTTCATGACTTTGATACCTTTTCACTGTACGCACACCATCGCCCGGCTCGAAAAAAACAAATATCCGTTTTAACGCGTCTTATTCTGTTTTCCACAGTATCGCACATGGTATACACTTGTAAATGTTGCCTCTCCTCACCCGGTTTGTTCTTATCACGAGTTCTATGTCAAAGAAGAAGAAGAAAATCAAACATTAAGGGTCAATCGCGCACCAAAATGAATTGTGGAAACTGTGCAAAAAATTGTGTGGT
>JZLH01S0605816.1:35401-47901 GCA_001188425.1 Eucidaris tribuloides | reverse complement strand
GTAATTTGTGGTTTCTGGAAGACATATGGGCAGAGTTGGTGAGAAAATTCGCGGTAAATGGCTGTTGAAGTTAGTAGGGACAGAACGTGTCTCGGGTGATTTCTTTTTGAAGCATCTTATTAATATTAACGCTTCCCGTATCACGTCGGAATAGGAGAAGATGTTGAAAAAGTTCATAGGCTGAGTAATAAAGAGTTATGCTACAGCAATGAAACTAGACATACATTAAATTCAAACTCTCTAATACTAACTGCATTATTTCTTTTCAGATGTATTTTCTGTTTTTTCTGTTAGAAATGATTTCGCATTGGAAGTTGAGGGTGCTGAAAATGTTCATTTCTAGCAGATTTTTGATGACTAAAACTTGCCCTCACAGACATGGGTCACCATCTCAAGAGCTTAAAATTTGGAAAGATCCAACAAAATGGGGTTATCATTACTTCGTTAAGTTATTGGCTTACACTGTGGCAGAGAAACTGGGAAGAATCTCACAGGAGCCTGGAAAGGACCCAGGAAAAACGACTCCTGTTTGGAAGGACAAGTCTCTGCCATCAAAAATCTGCCAAAATTGACCATTGACATAATCCTCAACTGCCAATGTAAAATCATTTCTAACACAAAAACAAGAAAAGGTATTTCAAAATTATGCGGATAGAATCAGAAAAGGTTGAATTCAGCGTATTCAGTTTAAAAAAATTATGAATTTTTCCTGTAGTCTCAATTAAGAATATAAATCTTACCGAGATGATTTCGCGAAACTTGAAGAGCTCGTAACAATACCAGTGAAAACATGTCATAATAATTTTAGAGAGAAATAGACAGAGAAAATAATACCAACGTTATTTTCTTCAGCACGAAAATTGTAGGCACCAATTTTCTATTTTTGTTCTTCTGTTAACAGTAATATCCGTAGTTACATAAATGCAAAACGTGCCTTATACCTGTTTTTAAAATCCTTGCATACGATTTCGTGTTAAATTATGATTAATGTTAGGCCAAGTTTGACATTGAATGACGAATGCAAGCGACATTATATTACGGAAAATATGTTTCAAGAAAATCAAGGCAAGATTGCGGAGGCACTATTACTATACATTAAATATATACCATCGGTGATTGGTTGGACAGCGTGTTACAGACACATGCACGCAACATACTTTAAGATCGCTTCGCGGACATGACTGGTATTTTATATTCAAACAGATGGCACGTTTGTCCAGTGTTTAATTAAGTTGTGGCATTGTATTCGAAGAAAACGCATTTGTTCTTGGATTCATCTCGCCCACCCTACATAGTCATTGTAATAATTTTCTTTCGTGTAATTAAAGTTACCGCAATAAGCTTGTAATAGCAATGGTATTTCACGTAAACCCATAAATACACACAGGCAAGTTCACCTATCTCACACACACACACACACACACACACACACACACACACACACACACACACACACACACACACACACACACACACACACACACACACACACACACACACACACACACCAGACCACGACACACACACACACAACACACACACACACACAAACACACACACACACACAAGATAGACCAACACACACGTTGTTTTTGAAATGCCAAACAATTGTTTATAATTAGACGATCCTTTAATTACGTTGCACAAGAAACTACTTCAATAACAGTCGCCATTTGATGAGCGTACTTGTGCGCATTGATGATGTTAAGCCAATCTGAA
This sequence comes from Eucidaris tribuloides, assembly GCA_001188425.1. Taxonomy (NCBI): domain Eukaryota; kingdom Metazoa; phylum Echinodermata; class Echinoidea; order Cidaroida; family Cidaridae; genus Eucidaris; species Eucidaris tribuloides. The sequence continues at coordinate 46,182 of JZLH01S0605816.1, read as the reverse complement.
ACACTGTGGCGAACTTTCTTGTGTTCCGCTGTCGACATTTTTTTTTCTCTGTTTGGGGCCTTTAAACACATCGATGAAAAGAAATGTATATAAAACCATAATTTATAATATCTTATTCGATCGATTAAGATAATGATGGAAAGACGAAGAGGCGATTTACGCCGATTCCTACCACAGAATACGTCATATCTTACATTGATTTCAAAAGCCTGAAATGGCACCCTTTATGTATTTTAGGCCTGTTAAACAGAATTAGTTTTTTACCATTGTTCGTTTTCGTCTGCTCTTTGATTACAGGCATATTTATCAAAATACAAACTTTATGAAAGATATTGCTTTTACAAATTAAAGCCCCATTTAGTTTTGGGATTTTTTGTGTTTATTTGAAAGCTTTATGCCCCAAAGTCATAAACCCTGCAATATAGACTCTGAATGTCTTTAGTTCTTTTTTAAATTAATTAATGAAAAATCTCGGGGGGGGGCCCGAGATTTTAGCTTATTTTACATTATGTATCTAAAGGTGCTCGTTTCACCTTTGTTAATAGGGCGTTAAGGTTATATGGGTTATACGCTCATATTGAAAGAACAGAGTTCTGCTCTTTCAGATTGAGGTATAACTCATATTACCCTTGACGCATTATTAACTTTCTTTGGATGCCATTAATGTATAATATAGCCTGAAATCTCAGGGGGCTCCCCCCGAAGATTTTTCATTAATTAATGAAAAAAAAAAAAAACTAAACACATTCAGAGTCTTATTATTAGCAGGGTTATTATTTTGGGGCATAAGCTTTCAAATAACAAAAAATTCCAAAACTAAACTTTGGGCTTTATTAAAGGTACTTATTCGGACACAGTACGTGCAATCGCATGCATACGTTCACACAGGTATACAAGCGTACATGAAATACATACCACACATTATATGGACAGACGACGAACACTTGCTCACAAGTACACACGATTGCACACTCGAAACACAACATTACAGGTTTGCTGACACACGTCTACACCCTAACACAGGGCTACCGAGAAGGGGAATTGGTCTTTATTGACCGATTTGTTTGCCAGGTGTAACCCTTTGCATCTTACATTTTCTTTGTGGCAAAATAATATGTCCATTGTTTCCTAATGATGCAAAAAGCTAAAGCGTTTGTAACTTTTTGACGACATATACCACATACACGGCAATATGGTGTTTGTTTAACATTTTGAATCTAGAGTTAAAGAGAAATACGACTATTGCGTTAATTGAAAAAAAAATGTGAGAAAAATAGACCAAGGGCGGCATGCCTTTGAAGAGCAAATTTGAACCTCCTAACGCTACTGTGATTTTCACTTACAGATAATGAATAATAAAATGAAAGATAACACGTAGGGTGGCTATAATTCCTTTTCTCATTTTGGTTAAATGATTAATGCCCTTTATGACAAAAGAAAAAAATATATTCTAGATCAAAAAGTTGAAATAAACAGAGCACGAAAGTGAGGAATCTCATGTACTGAGTTATTCAAGCTAACATATTTGGGTTCGTTCTTTCGAGTTAATATCTCTGGTAGGATGCAGCTACCGAAAACCTGGCAACGTTTTCATGCGTTGTAACCAGAGATCACGCTCAATTTGATTCGGAACCAGTATAGATCGGGTAGAAAGAAATCTCAGACTCAGATAAGACTTTATTACGCTTTAGCGCTTGACAAGTACAATACAGCGTGGTAAAAACTAAGACTCCCAATGTACAGGGTTTTCTTATTGTACGGTGCACTGAAGCTGCTGAAATTGACAACTTTACGCACTTGTGTATCGCATATAAACACCGTTCACCCCAAATCCTATTAGGCTAACTGTTTCTTCCAAAATGACAATAACGAACTGACGTTAACCCGTATCCAGTCGTGCATAAAACAAGGTTGTTCTGGTCAGTGCATGACTAATGCAGCATTTTTTAAAATTTCTTTGCATGTCTGCACAAGACAAGAATATGTTATGTACAGTGTGAGTCAATAAAAATAAAGCCCACATCTAATCCCCAAAATGTCTCAAAATAGAAGAAAAGAGGATATTCTTAAAGTGAAATTTGGGAATGATCATTATACTTCCATGTGATGTATTGGTCATTCGTATTCAGTTAATTTGGTGAAACATCAGAACTGCTTTTGTCTATAGGTTTTGAGTTTGCAGTCTTCATACTATGCATGCATGACTGGTTGATTTGTTATAAATGTTCTGGTATATCATACAAATTTGGACAAACATGATTTGTCATTTGAAATTACACGTAAACTGGCACGCATATTGGTTCACAAAAATGATCCTAAAATGGAAATCACCCAACCAAAATAGATGATCTTGGTGTCATTTTTTTCCCGGAAAAATAGTCCATCAGATGAACTAAATAAAAATGAGCAATTAATTTGGTAAGTAACTGTAAATATAACTGTTCCCTTATTATTGTCCACTTGTATTTTGGTTGAAATAGCACGAAATGAAATTTACAGGCTGAAATAGAAATATCAATCCGGGTATCAAGACATAGTGTTAGTCAAATTGAACAACGAGAAATTATTACTAAAAATGTCATCATCGGGGCTATTGAAGTTGCGATGGGGTGACTTATTCATGTTGTTCATGTTAAAAGATCACTCGGATTCCCCGAGAGATCCCTGAGGTCACTCAAAAATGAGTAGAAATCACCCAAGTTCACTCTAAGTTCACTCTAAATTCACTGTACATGTATTTTGATATTCACTCTTTAAAGAGTGAAGAACTTCACTCGTTTTTAGAAGAGTAAGTATATCAATGAGCAGTTAATAAAGCAAAATAAGTAAACAAATGGATCTAAGTAGATGTGTATGTTAATAAGTAAAATATATTACTGAAAATAAATCACTACACAATAAAATTAAATAGAAAAAATGAATAAACAAAAAATAATACTTAAATAAATGAGTGGATAAATAATAAATAAATAAATAAATAAATAAACAAATAACTCAAACAAATAAATAAATAAATAAATAAATAAATAAATAAATAAATAAATAAATAAATAAATAAATAAATAAATACAAAAATGAAGGAAGTCAACTACAGCTATGTTTTGACGTGTATATGTTAATGAACTCACGACTAAGAAGATTATACCCTAGTAAAGGCGGTATGCCCGATAAACGGATATATAACTGTTTGCTTCCCAATCAAAAAAGTCAACACTTGGCAATGACATGATAGCAAATAGTGAGCAAGATAAACGACTTTCAGAGTAGTAGAGTCAAAGTCAGCAGCTGTGACGGCTATACGTCACTCGCCGTTAGCCGCGTGCCAACTCCAACGGGTCGGGTGACACATTACAAACAGCATATTTCCTTAATTACCGTATGGTTGTATGGGCAGTGGGCTGTCTGGTGAGGAGCCCGTAAGATTATGTCAAGGTCTAGGTGTATGTCTGTCTGTCTACCTGTATCTACCTGTCTACCGTATGTATGTATGTATGTATGTATGTATGTATGTATGTATGTATGTATGTATGTATGTATTGTGTATTGTGATATTTATAATAATTTATCTATCTTTGTATGCCTGTGACCATATATTTATCCACATACTTGACAATTCCATTTATGTATATATTTCTTTAATTTTGTATTAATCAATCAACCAACCAATGAATGAATGAATGAATGAATCAATCAATCAATCAATTAATCAATCTATGTACTATTTATTTATTTATTTATCTATCTAGCTATCTACATTCTATTTATCCTAATATCTACATCCATTTCTCTATCTTTCCACAAATCTTATTGATCCAAACATCTGACTAACCCATTAATCTACATATCCAAACATCTTTTCTATCTAAATTGCTGACCATTCCATTTTTTATATCGTTCTATCAATCTATCTATTCATCTGTCTATCTTTCCATCAAGAAACTAAGCCTATTTCTTGAATGATATATATTCGATATAAACTGCCTTCCATAATTAAACTTTTGTCTCAGACACCAATGTCTATAAGTTAACCCTTCAATACGTACATGAATGCCTGAATTCTACGACCAAGTGATAAATAATGTCAATAGGGCACCATTTCGTGTTTTAAGCACATCTCATAAGAAACAATGCCGAAAAAATAATTTGACTCCGAAACTCAAAGTTCTTTGTCGAATATCATGAGATAAACTCAACTACCTTTCATACTTTAGTGTGTAGACACCATGTGCCTATTGCAATTTCTGTTTAAACGCAATTAAAAAATCAAATGCAACTTGATTTTCAACCAACCATAATCGAGTATTAAGGTGTTTGACTTTTAGGGTTGATTTCAAGCGCAACGTTTTAACTGGGCTCACGTCTGGTTTAAAACATTCTTCTGAATACATGGACATATATAATTATGTTAACACAATAATTATGACCACGTGATGAAATGTGTGGCTAAGGCTTAGTATTATTTTTTTTCATCACAGTGTCTTATATTTACATTCCACATGAATAGCAGAATAATAATTGTCCAAATAAAACGGTATTTCCATTGTGTGCAATCTCTAAGTATAATCAAAGAGTCCCTTTGTATAATTCGTTATCGGCCCACGCTTATCGTACCGGTAAATATATTTTTTAAATCCTTTGTTATTTCGTAATAAATATAATTATGATTTCGTTGTTGGAATTGACAGTATTTGTTATCATTTAAGCTGAATCGTCAAAAATGCATGATGTAGGCCCTATACTCTAAATTACAGGGATTTAAAATAAATCCTGATCGGCTGTGAATAGGGACGTGTCAAATTATGGATTTAGATTTGAATCTTAACGCTTTATATTTAATCCACAAATACTCTAAATTTAAATCTTAAAGATTTAAATCTAAATTCAAAACTCGACTGGTCACTATTCACAGCCGATGAGGATTTATTTTAAATCCCTGTAATTTAGATTGTACGTAAGTCCCATACTGTACTGCTGATTTGACATAAACAAACAGACGCGTACACATAATGACACAGATATTATACGCATACATCCATAACTATATCCTCAATCACCAATAAGTATTTCCAATGATTATACAATTTGTAAATATCAAAAACAATTGAAATGTTTTCATACTTGAGCGCAGAGAAGCAGATCGGTTTTAAAATCTTGCCCCAATTAAAACACAAAAAGCAGGCAAACAAAAACAAAATACTTTTGCCGTCATCGAGAATGAGAAGAGTAACTTTTCAAGTCGACCATTTCCAGCTGTCGAGATTGGGAGTCTCGTCAAATATTATATGATTAATTGGTTTTTTGAGTCTGAGTCTTTGTCAGCATCTTTAGCGTAAGGAGAATGCTCATTATTGCGTGGCCATCAGCCGTTGCTAGGTTACCGCGACACTTTCCGTTTTTATAGAAAACTGGGCTAATGGCTGGAGTGATGTATATGATTTCACATTCATTTTGACGTGTATTGTTTTATAAATAGAGTAGAAGCCTCGCTATGTGAAACACATGGCCTCAATCTTTGTATGTGAGTGTTTTTAAAATGATATCAAGCTTAGAATAAGGGGGACACGGCCTAGTGAAACGCCCGAATTTAACAGTGTGAAGATGTTTTCTTACTCGTGGTGAGGTTTTTCACACAGTGTTCACAAAGTGATGTTCTGTTCCACACTGAATGAATTCGAATTGATGATTCACAATGTTAAAAAGCTCGAATTTTACACTGTAAAGAGATTTCACACTGTGTTCACAATGTTCGCACTATGTGTTTCACATTGTATTTTACACTGTGAAACACTGTGCTCTATTCAGCAGGGATTCTATGGTGCAAATTGAGGTGATAAAAAATAGTAATCACGTCCAAAAGTACACCGTTCCATGTTAAATGGACTGCATTTTTGCAGATGAAATTGTTACATTATATCTCACATTAATGAGAGGGAAATATCGCAGATATAAATTATGTCTCTGTTGTAATCCAATACGACATTGTACACAGTAACAACGGCTGTTCAAAATTTTATACAACGTGTTTACTCTATGAAATGATCAGGTATTGTTTAAAAGTTTAAACAAATATTTAAAGTTGTAAACAGCGATGTTCAATTTTTAATATCTATTTTTCAAAAAATTAAACATTACTGTTTCAATTTTTAAATACTTGTTTAAACTTTTAAGCAATTCTTGATCAGTTCATATAGTAAACAGCGTGGGTATAAAATTTCAAACAGCCATTTTTTCTGTGTAAATGTATATTATCAGCAAACTTCAAATTCTGCTTATAACTCTTTGCTGCCCCCTCTTGTTCAAATACCGTGGTGACGTCACTAGCAAAGTTGAGAAATTAATTAAAATACATGCGCAACATTGATGGACAAATTTGTTTGATCAAGAAGCATATTATTTAGAATTCAAATTTGTGCTTGAAGCGAGGTAGAAAACAGAACACACTCAACGATCCAATAGACATAGAATGATATAAAAGACCCCAACCAAAAGAATATCAATAAATGAATGAATGAATGAATGAATGAATGAAATAAATGAATGAGTGAGTGAGTGAATGAATGAATAAATGAATGAATGAATCAATCAATCAAACCATCCACAATTTAATCAAATTATCTATGTAGCTAACTTTCTATGTATGTATGTATGTATGTATGTATGTATGTATGTATGTATGTATGTACGTATATATGTATCAGTGTTGGGTGTCTCGAGACGTGTCTCGGTCTCGAGACATGTCTCGAGACAGTGTTTGGGTGTCTCGTGTCTCGTCTCGGTCTCGGACGCTAATTGTCTCGGTCTCGTCTCGGTCTCGGGCCGAGACATTGACAAGACACTATAAAACAGCTCAATTTTGATGAGTCACTCTCAGATTCTCACTGCTCTCTGCCTGACCTACAGCATAAAATGCACTAAACACAGGATTGAAGAACAAAGAGAAGAGATTAAGAGTCAGATACCTTGAAATACAGTCTGTACATTTGTCTCTTTTAGTGAACAGAGATACCAAACTTATGCAGAAAACTGCAAGGTGTACACCATGCGTGGGTATGGACTATCAATCTCAGAATACTCTAAACAAGTATTTGAGTCTGAAAAGATACCTTTTTAAAGTAAACCTTCTGTTGAATACTGGTACCCTAAAAAGTATTCAAGTCTGAAAAGATACCCTTTTAAAGTAAACCTTCTGTTGAATACCCTAACAAAGTATTCAAGTCTGAAAAGATACCCTTTTAAGGTAAACCTTCTGTTGAATACCCTAAACAAGTATTTAAGTCTGAAAAGATACACTTTGAAAGTATAAACCTTCTGTTGAAAATTTACCCTTTTTCATGATTTTGATACCCTTTTCACTGTACGCACACGCATCGTCCGGCCGTAAAAAACAACAACCCGTTTTACGCGTTTTCTTCACACGCGCATGGTGTACACCTTGTATTGATAGTGCCCCCCACCCCCCAGGTTTTGTTTATTCACGAGTTCTATGTCAAAGAAGAAGTAGAAGAAAATGCAAAAATATAAGGTCATCTCCGTCACAAAATGAATTTTGGAAACTGTGCAAAACATCTTGAGTGCGTGTGTGTCTGTGTCTGTCATCAGCTGTTTGTGTGTGTGTGTGGGGTGGGGGGGGGGCTGAGGAACTTGAGGTACCAGTCTCCATTACCTGTATTTTACAATGTGGATGCAGTCCCTCTTACCCCCTCCGTTTACAATTAATGCAGATACTGGATAACACCCCCCCGGCCTTTCTTGGCGTGGTTGCGACAAAACGCATGAGTGCTGCAATCACAACTCCCGAATTTATGTACCTTTTCAGCAAAGGCACAGTTTTCCACTTTACAAATGTCAAATTCCGATTTTCCCCGTTTTACAAATATCAAATTCCGTTTTTCTCCGCCATGTAATTAAGCAGTTTTCCGACTTGAAATTTGTGTTTGTAAAAATGACAAATAACATCAAGCCTATACTAGGCCCAAGGGGGTTTTGATTCGGGTTTGGGGACATATTTGCAAGTAATACATTTTTTTTTGTCTTCATCAACCATCTGTTTGGTAAATTAGTTCAATTTTATTCAATAAATATTTTTAAATTTTACATCGGGTGGAATTTTGAGGCATGATTTTTTTTTGTCATTTTTGTCCAAAATGCTGATATACATGTACCGGTACTTCGAATTCCGTGATTTCCGTGAAAAGTCCGCAACGCAGAAAACTTTGGTCTTTACTTATCAGCCTTCACCCCAACGTAGGCTACTTACTTGATATAATGACACATTCACATTAGGCCATGGTCCCCGCCAGGTGCACCCCCCCCATGCCCGTTCTAATCTTCTGCTCTCATCTTACATGATTATGAATGATGATTATGATGATGATGACGACGACGAAGAAGATGATGATACAATGAATATGATGATGAATGTAATGATGACACGATGAATGATATCAGGAATGAACTTAAAACTGTTGTAGTAGTCTATAATTGTAATCAGGTACGTAGGAAAATAGAAGAAAGTGTGTGCATTGCACAGAAATAACTAGTGTCTCGTTTACTGTCTCGGGCATTAGTGTCTCGATCTTTGTCTCGTCTCGAAGGGTAATTAGTCTCTGGTTCTGCGGTCTCGTACTCGGCTGATTCTATGGCGGAAAACAAGCTGTGCTCGCGTTCGTCTCAGGTCTCGAACGCCTAATTGTCTCGGTCTCGTCTCGGCTCGGGGCGCTGAAACTGTCTCCGGACCCAACACTGATATGTATATTGGATCGGTAGGTGTTCTATGTTGAGTTATCTAAGCTAAACTGATTCTTACTCTAATAATCTTATCTATCTGTCTGTCTATCCATCTATCTATTACCTATCTATCTTATCTATTCATCTATCTATCTATCTATATATCTATCTATCGATCCATCTATCTATCTATCTATCTATCTATCTATTCATCTATCTATCTATTCATCTATCTATCTATCTATCTATCTATCTATCTATCTATCTATCTATCTATCTATCTATCTATTTATCCCTATCTATTTATCCATCTATTTATCTATCTATTTATCTATCTATCTATCTATCTATCTATCTATCTATCTATCTATCTATCTATCTATCTATCTATCTTTCTTTCTATACATCTCTCTTGTATTTATTATCTGTAATATATTGATTTCCAAAATTTTATGTAGTGCAGATTGCGTTTGGTTGTTTTTGTTGTTGAATAATGTCATGTAGGTATGGACGGCTAGACAAGCAGACAAATAAAACTCGAAAACAATGCCTTTGGCAGTACTACGCAGGTTAAAAAAATACTCAAACATTTCTCAGAAGGAGGTGCGTCAGATAAACCTGGTGTTTGTCCTCTAATTATCGCGAGTCTCAGAGAAATAATTACTAACTTGTCCTTGCAATTCTGTAAAATAGTGTATTTTTTTTGTACGGTGCCATGGTTAAGGAATAACATCTTTCCGACCGAAATGTTGTTCCTTTAATTAGCACCTTGACGGCATCAACGTTTATGTGGTTATAAAAGTTTGCTGACATGTAGATTGGCGTGGACAAGTTAGTATGTTTGAAAAAAAATAATGAAACGATTTAGAAATGTTTATCCAGACGGTCAAGATCCACAAACACTACACTATATCAATAATCATTTGTCGCATTTACTGTCTAATTATTGTGTCATTTTCATGATTGTATTCTTTTATAAAAATGCATGAAAACGACCAGTCTTTACAAAGTGAATTTAGAAAACAGTGACGGTAGAGTGATTTTAGAGTGAATTTTGAGTGAACATGCATTTTCACCCATTTTGGAATAACCTCAGGGATCAGGATCACCCAGGATCCGAGTGATCCCTGACGTCACTCCAAAATAAGTGAAAATTACACCACGTTCACTCCCCCCAAAAAGTGAAAATACACACGTTCACTCCAAATAAGTGAAAAATACACACGTTCACTCCAAAATAAGTGAAAAATACACACGTTCACTCTAAAATCACTCTAATGTCACTCTTTTCTAAAATGCTCATCTCAAACGGTGAACATTTTCACTCATTTTACTTAGAGGGCAGGATCAGGAAACTGTAAACAGCCCTATTAACCCATTGTCTCCGAGATTCTGTAATTCCCCTAGAGTTAATGAATGGCACATCCAGTTCCCGTAGCTAACGGGTTACTTAAGGTGGATTTGACCCCAAAGTCTTTGTGACAGCTTGGTCACAGCACGGGTTTTGCCACAAGCTCAAGAATTCATCTTAATCATGGTGACACACGCACAGAGACAATCCCATAGGTCGTGTAACATAAAAAGATAGATATGCCAATTTCAAAATCCATTTATTACAACATCCCCTGGTACGGTAATATTCCCGAATTAAATTACTGAAAATTGTAGAAACATTTGCTAAATGGTTTCAATCCCCAAAGTGTTAGGTCTCGCTAAATTGAGGCTCTAAGCTTGATTTCCATACTGTAAGCGTTTTTGTCAATATATAGATATCCACGTTTGTTGGATTTTAGTTTGTTTCTGACGAAAATTTATCTTTTCAGGAAAACTGCCAACAAAATATTTTTTTCCCAAAATATAGCACCAGTTCAAGTTCTTGGGCACAATATAGTAATTTCTCTTCTAACCCGAAGTGAAATGGTAAGGTCTTCTTGCATAAAATGGAAAGTATTCGTACCGTTCTACTGTGTCTATAACGACACGTTATCAACTTAGATACAAGACATCACATGAGAAGGTTTGCTATGCAGTATTGCTTTGGCTACACTGTAAAA
>JZLH01S0605810.1:47405-59667 GCA_001188425.1 Eucidaris tribuloides | reverse complement strand
TCAAAAAGTGTTGTAAGTTTTTTTTCTTGAATTTTCATGCCAATTTGTACTAAAAATCTGAAAAAATGTTAAAATTTGAGGGTTTTGACCCAAAATGAGTGTTTAAAATTTTCCAAATTTGCTTACAATGGATACCATTAGACAGATGTTAGTGATATCTTTCATTTGACGTCCATTATGTGAAAAACTATGCATCTGTTTAAGATGTATTATAGGAAAACCAATATAAGGGGGAAATTATGTAAATTTAGAGGTCATTGAACTTTCAATGACCTTGCGCAGTTACGGCTTGACCTGCCGACATACTGTTTGGTCATCTTTTAGTATATATTATGGGAAAGTTTTTGAGTTGTAAATCGTATTAAAACCAAATCCGTTTTATTAACGTATTAGTTTTATTTTAGGCCAATTTGTACAAAAATCCGAAAAAATGTGAAAATTTTGAGTTTTTAGCCCCAAATGAGGACTTTAACATAATCAAATCTCATCACAATGGGTATCGTTGGATAGATATTTTTAATATCTTTCATTAGACACCACTGACGTAAAAATTTAAATATCCGTTTTAGGAAATATATGCAGAAAACTGGATACGTAGGAATTAGGGGTCAAATTAGAGGTCATTGACCTCTGACGTCACGTTCCACCACTCACGACACTCAAGAAATCACTTTTCAAATGTGTCAAGGGATGTTCTACCCAAATATCATAACAAGACACCTGGTCATTTTTGTCAAATAAATTCTTGGTATCTCTCGGACTAACACATCGTCGGGCATGCTTTTCTGAAAATCGAAGCAGATCTGTCACAAATAACATAGTTTTACACTAAACTGTAAGATTTTCATGTTATCGTATATGTATTATTTAATTAATTACTAAATATTCCAACTCTTAAAGCACAAGAATTAAATGTAAATAATGTTTATCGTGACATTTTCTGCAATCTTCATCGAGCGCTATAACATTTCACAATTATTGTGCATTGTAGCATCCCGGGGGTACCACTATCATTACAAAACCGGTACCATGCTCGTAGATAGACTTTCAGAATGGACCCTTACAAATAATTTACAAATTCGCAAATATTACACTTGTTATAATTTAATTCATATTTACATATTTCCACTTAATCTTTCTTCCCATTGTTACAATTGCATTGAAATGCTCGTTCTTTCTCTTACATTTTTCTTTTTTGGTTTTCTTTGAAAAATGGCTTATGAATGTATGTTACGCGTTATATTATTTTTTACGTAAATTCCCTTTCTGTTAAATTTTGAATGTATTGTTCGTGTCTGATGCATACTGTTTATATTATTATTCATTTTGTAATATTCTCAATGTGTTTATATGCCATTGTTGTTCTAGATATGTCCATGTAAACCAAAATTAATTTTCAATACTTTAATATTTTGACGAAATAAAATTTAATAGAATTGAATTATCCTTAGATCTCAGAAAACGCTTATTTTGTTAAGTTTTCCCCCACACTAAACAAGCAATTTCAAACCAAGTCTGAAAAGATACCCTTAAAAAAAAGCCTTCTGTTTCCATAAGATGTTTGGGCAATATAATGCCCTTTAAAACCACAGGTTGTCAATGGCAATAAACAAAAATATAACGCACTTTCACACGAACCATTTGACATGTGAAATAGGCCCTTTGCCCGAAAACAAACACACTTTCCCGCAAATTATGCCCTAACTTTTGAACTACATTCTAAAAATGCACACTTTATGGATTATTTCAGTGCGTAAAATACTCCTGGTAAATTTGTAATCGCCACACAATTTTGTGGTGAAAAGTGCCCTTTAAGACTGTGGCCGGCATCGACAATTTGGTATAGCCATTTGTGTCATCTTCATAAGTGTAACCTAGAGGCATATATCATATGCGAAAGCGCAGTGAATCCCGCGTACAAGAAAAGGTAGGCTCCCCCTATGAGGTCTACTTTGTCAAAAACATTCCAACAAAATCTATTCGCCTTAGCGATAGTAAAAACTGTAACACGAGCGTTTGCAAAATAAACTTGAGCTGAAATTTGGAATGTATCTACAAAACATTCGTGTCTAACATGATGTAGAAGTTTTAACTTGTACAAATGACCAGAAATATTAAATAATGTCCATTAACCGACGTAGCTGTAACTGTGGTTGTGGTAGAGTGCGGACGTGTTTTTCGCGCTCTCCGGTTTTCTGTCTCCTCTTGTCTGTCTTTCGTGGAGTTCCCGGGTGTTTTGCACACCGGCGGTGTTGGTCAGTTGTAGTAATTGCTCTGGCGCAGTTTTGGGGTATGACGATAATCCAGTGGTGAGTTTTTAGGCCCTTTTTCGTACTTTTCCTGCCATTTTAGTAGGCCGTTTCATATATTTTTTTGTAGGTTCCTCCGGTGACGCGTGCGTTGTTTACATAACTGCGTACGCATCACCATGTAGACACGCGTATATAATGAACTTGCGCTTACCTTGCGCTATTTTATAACTGAGCGTTTTTTATTGTTATTACGCGCTACTCATCCCCGCGCGCATTTCATTGTTGTTGATGACGCGCTGCTCATAACTCGTCGGGTTTAGGGGTTGAGACTGTATTCATGCTTATCCGGTGAAATAAAATGAATTGATATGAAATGATTAATTTAACATTGCATTTATGTTCTCGTATATTCTCATATATAATATTTGTGTGTGTGTATATGTAGGCCTGTGTGTATATGTTCGAGTTAGGAAAAACATCTTGTTATCGTCATGTACACTTTATTACAGAAATATTCAAAGACATGAAAATTTTAGCGAGAGCATTTTGCTGTAGATTCTTGGCTTAGAATACATAATAGTAATTATTAAGCGGCTCACGTGTGTTAAATTATGTTCGATGTTTAAATTAATTATATGGAATTAAGGCCAAGTTACTAAATAAGATGGCATATATATATTTTTTTTCCTTACTTGGAATTAGTAAATCGTAGACTACACTTATAGGCCTAGAAATACGGCAGAATGGGCAGGAAAATGTACCATAGTAAGCTAGGACTCGCCGCTTGGATGACTGGTGTGTGTGTGTGTGTGTGTGTGTGTGTCGGTGTGTGTGTGTGTGTGTGTGTGTGTGCGTGCGTGTGTGTGTGTGTGTGTGTGTGTGTGTGTGTGTTTGTGTGTGTTTCCTCTCTCCCGAGGCTGTGGCGGCGTATCGCTGCAACTGACTGATGGTGTTGGTGTGTGGTGTACTCGGGGCTCCGCGGAAATGGACTGGGTGGGGTGGACTACCGGGGACGGGTTTTGCACGTCTGTACTTGAAGTACATCACTATTACTTATGTAGATGTATGGGGTGTGTGCCTATAGTGGTAGTACCCTTGTGGTGAGGCGGTCGCATCTTCAGGGTGGCTGAACCACACCGGTCCACACGTATCACCCAGCTCTCACATATGGCTCCCAGGAGTCGCTTGGGCACAGCGACGGCCACATCTCGGGCAACGATGTCGACCCATCGGCTAAACTATGTGAGGGTAGCCAGCAGGCGTACCTGCTGGTGAGGGGAGGCGTTTTCTCCCATATCTTGTGTCAAGCGGTCAACGGCTACCGGAAGGAAGGCGGAAGAACTACTCAAGTGGTCAACGGCTTCTGAACGGAAGGGGGAGGAACTGCGCCGTGTCTGGTCAACGGCCTTTCGAGGGCGGAGGAACTAGTGCGGTTACATGCGGAAAGTAGCCGACGACCTACCGCATTATTCAGTCGAGTTTGTTCATAATGATTTTACATCAGAGAAAGACAAGAGATATCACACCGGACAGTGAGACCCGCGGGCTGGAAGGTGTGGCAAATGCTACCGCGGAAGAGGGGAGGACTTCTACAAGTACGTCTGGCTGTAATGACGATGGAAGCCAAAGCCTGATACAGGAAGCTCTTCATCTGATGGTCACAGACAGGAACGAGGAGGACTTCGCTTAAGAAAGGACTTGAATTTTGCGACAAGGAATGTGAGAGGTTTTACCATGGGAAAACTGGACGTAACAGCATCGGAGATGAATAGATGCTCTGTGATTATTTTAGGCATCTCAGAACACTGGTGGCTTGGACAGGGTAAATTTACAACTGACGATGGAAATGTAATATTTTCGGGAAGGGTGGAAGGAGAGAGAAGAGGAAGTGGTGTTGGTTTTGTATTATCCAGGGAAGTGGCATCAACAGTTCTAGGATACAACCCGATAAGTGACCGTGTTGTCTCCCTACGTCTTAAGAGTCACCCAGTAAATGTCACATTCATACAGGTTTATGCACCGACCTGTGACGCCAGCAACGAGGACATGCATGATTTTTATGATGTTGTCCAACAAACTATCGATAGTACTCCCAATAGAGACATTATGATATTAATGGGAGATTTCAATGCTAAAGTGGGACGGAGCATTGCGAGTACCAAGCATATCGGTCAACACGGTTTAGGAGTGCGGAATGAACGAGGGCAGGATCTGGCAGATTTTGCAGTAAATAATGATCTGGTGATTGGTAACACTTTGTTCCAACGTCATCCAAGGAGGCTATACACATGGGTTAGCCCTGGTGATAGAGTTAGGAACCAAATTGACTACATTTTGGTACAGAGACGGTGGCGCTCTTCACTTGTGAATGTGAAGACGCGTCCTGGTGCAGACTGTGGCAGCGACCATACAAATGCTGAGTGCATCCTTCAGGATTAAACTGAAGTCAAAGGGAAAACAGAGCCGGCCAATCAGGTATGATGTCGCTCGTATTCCAGAGTCATTCAGAGTCGAGGTGCAGAATAGGTTTTCAGCACACTTCAAATCGATGAGCAAGAGCAAAAACCAGAGGAGCTATGGGAAGAGGTGGTCAAGGTTGTGAAGGAAACAGCTGAGGCACACATTCCAAAGAGGAAGAAAGTCAAGAAAAAATGGTTGACGGAGGATACACTGGATATTGCCAAAAAAGGAGAAATGCAAAAGCAATGGGAACCAAATGGAGTGGAAAGAGCTTGACAACGAGTATCACCGTAAAGCTGTAGATACAAGCGGAATTTTCTCGAACATAAGTGTCTGGAATTTGAAGAAGCACATCAACGTGGGAACATGAAGGAAGTTTTTCCACATTGTAAGAATTTAACCAATAAATGGTCACCTCTAGAAGTGATGTAATAAATGACAAAAACGGAAACACCTTGACGGAGAAGCAGATATCAAGGCAAGATGGGCTGAATATTGCAGTAATCTTAATCAAAGAAGGCGCTGGGATGAACTTTTTACAATGGTGTGGTCAGAAATGAAAGAGCCTTTTACCCCTGCTTACAGATTCAAGAAGTGGATGTCAGCTCGATGCGCCTAGAGATAAACAATGGGTAAGGCACCTGGTTGTGGAATACCAATGTGAGATTTGGAAGCAGCTGGTGAACTGGTGTGTGATTGCTATGGAGACAGTTTTGTTCAAGGATACTGACGCAGGTGCAGGGAGTGCCGACCGAGTGTGTCGAGCAGTATTTACCTTTACCAAAAAAAAGGCAATCAGGGAATGCTCAACGCACCGCACTATAAGCTTTAATCGTTCACAGCTAGCAAAATCTTCTGAAAGGTGAATTGTCGAAGAATAAAACAGAGATAAAGTAGAAATTATTCCTGAGGAACAAGCTGATTTGTTGAGGGCAGTAGGACAACTTGGCGAGGACAGATAACGTCAACATAAGGATCTCATGTCCCAAAGTTCATGAGTACAATTTACCGCTTTACATGTGTTTTCATGGATTAATTAATGAAAGCGTTCGACTGGCGTCAGTCATAGTTAATTATGGAGAAATATGATGAGATGGTCTTTCCAATCGGCATTTGGTTTATGCAAACTCATGCCAAGTATATGAAGACCAGCAGTCAGTAGTGAGTAAACATCACTTGGTAATACCGAATGTTCCATATCGGAGAGGGGTCAGTACAGGCGTGCATGCTATCACCGTACTATAACATGCTATGCGGAACGGCAATAATGAGGGTATGTGAAAGACGATCAACGTGGTGTCCAGATAGGGGGACTGAAACTAAATAATCTCAATTTGCAATGACCCATACACTCATCATCACAGGCAAGGAAAACTGGTAGAATGGTAAAATTGGTGAAAATGAAAAGCCAGTCAAAGACGCTTCTACTCAATGTCAAGCAAAACAAAAATTATGGTAGTAGACAGAAACAGGGTGATACAAGTGATTCATGTTATCGGTCGAGGAAGATCGAAGAGTGGATGAATTTGTTTACGACTCGTACTACGATCACAAACACGGGACCAGTTGCCACCAGAATTTAGGAAAGACTGGCTATTGGCGAGGGATGCGTAGGCAGGAAATTAACAAATATAGAGAGGCAGCAGAATCCTCACTGAACTGAACCAGAGATACTGCTTCTGAGCAACTGCTTTCCTATGGCTACACTAGGAAGTGAGTCCTTGTCCATGCAAAAGGCAGCAAGCGAGGGTGATGCCTTCCGAGATGTGTGCTATAGTGAGATACTAAGATTTCATGGACAGAAAGGCGACCAACATTCTGGGTTCTTGGAATAAGAAATTGAGCTGAGTTAACAATTAGGAAGGACATCAGGAGAATAGGAGCCTACGTTTATTTTGGTCATTGCTATCATCACGAAGGTTTAGATAAGCAAGTGATAACGGCTAAAAGTAAAGGAACACGAAGGAGAGGGCCGCACCCCTACATCTGGCTCAAGACATACCAACATAACAGGGTTTAATCTAGGCGAGGCAGTGAGGGCAGCACATGACAGAAACATTGGGCGGAGAAGTCGTGTGACCACAGCATCGCACCTGCGACACCTGACCTGAGTAGAAGAGAGAAACCGCGTACTCTGTATGAAACTGAATCATTTTGGAGGTCAGTCTTTCATGTGCATAACTCTGAAACTTGCGCATCGATTTTCCTGATTTTTTCACTACGATAAAATTCACACTTTCCATAACTTGTGTGTACACAATACTTTGAAAAAAGCGCATCATTTTTATACACGGACTTTTTTAAAATTTGACCTTTTCTGGAGTTTACTTGATTCTGTGCAATGTTCGCGGCGTCCTTTTACGCAATCCAATTAATTTTGCTTAACAACGGAGGGAGAAACCGCTTAGCAACCGGAAGGCTGTAAAACTGTTCTTGAACGCAGTCTGTAAACTCCTCTCCAGGTAGGTCCTTTAGTAAAGCCGAAGTATGTTTTGGTTGATTGGACACATTTTTATCGGTCATTCATAAAGCAGAGTGGTTTCATGCCAGGCATCACAAATCAACAGCAAACCTACTGAAAATTAATTGAAATGATCGACATGTGATTCTTGCTATTATTGTCAAGAAGGAAATACCACTATGTAATTTTGCTCTTGCCAAAATATCGGGGGCCGACTCTATTATTTAATCTTACCTTTTTTATTTAAAAAAAAGAAGTGAAATCGTTTCAAGGCCCGTAGTTTTCAGGCATTAAAAAGATGAAACAGGACAATCTAAAAAATAGAAAAATAGAAAAGAATAGAAGAATAGAAAACATAGCAGATTTTTCAGCATTTAAGAGAACTGTACACTGCCTTTATTCCTGCGAATAGACATACTTACGCACAGTAATGGAAAATCATATAGAATATGCTTCCATTCTAGAAATTGTTGAAATCCGTGAACGATTTTTTACATGTAAAGCTATTTGGGTTCAAAGGCGTACGCCGGATTTTTCAAAGGGGGTGTTCTTCCCCGGCCAAATCTTGTCATTTCACGGCCAGATTCTAAGTCCAACAGTTTTCACGACCAAATTCCTACGGGAAATAGTTCCACGCCCAAAAGTGGGTGTTTTCCGTGGAAAGGGTGATTTTTGCGTAAAAGAAAGGTGTTTGAACACTGGAAACTTCCCCCTGGGTACGTCTATGGTGGGCTTGATGACAAGTTGTAGGGTATGATTCCGTGAGTAAACACTAGGGGAAGACTTGATTAAAAAACTTCTTAAATCCTAATTTGTAAATTATTTTTATCTCATCAATGCATTGATTTTTAAAATTTGCATTAGTTTAATTTCCTGAAGAAAGTGTTGGAAAGATCTTAGCAAAAGTGCGTTTAGTCATTTGAGTTTCCTTTCAAAACATAAATACACACAACAAAAAAGTAACTACCCCCTTTTTCAAGCTACCATAACTTTTTAACAAAATAAGTTTTCGCTAAATAATTTGGCATGAGTACTTCTACACTCATTGACTAATTTCTGTGTGAAAATATGATTGATCCGTCAAGCCACGCATGAGTGACCATGCATTAAAGGCAAAAAGGCCACTTTTCAAAAGTCACAGGAGTCATCTCTTATGCCAAAATAAAGGTAAACAATGGTATTTTTTTGCTTTATTTAAAGAGTGTGCTCACTCAACCGTGACATGGTTACAACCTCTTATGTTCATACAACAGGTTAAGATACATTTTGCTGAAAAATAAAGGATTTCAATTTTTTCAATAAACTTAATGGATTTTACAGTCTGAAAATTGAGGAAGGATGGCAATTTTTAAATTGAGCTCAATGAAGCGCAAAAAAAAATGTGAAAAGTGTCAAAAGAGTTGTAAGGAGGTCAAACGATAGATGAATAACATAATAAGCGCTAAATCGTTCACCAGAAACAGAATTTGTCAAAATCCTGTGTCACAAATCCCCCAAAATGACCCTTGTGACTTTTGAAAAGTGACTTTTTACCTTTAATATGTGCTCACTCATGCATGCATTGACTGATCAATCACATTTTCCCACAGACGTTAGACAATTAGTGCAGATACACCCCTGCCAAATTATTTTGCTCAAAACAATTCCTTAAAAAAGTTATTGTATTTTGAAAAAGGGGTAGTTACTTTTTTGTTGTGTTTAGTTGAATTTCACATACTGTTGCATTACGTGGATAACCACCAAAGGAAGACCTGGTGCCAAAACTTCTTGAATCCATTTTATCATTATTTTGTTATTGCATGAATGTGCCAATTTTTAAGATTAAACAAACAATATTCCGAAATAAAGCACACCTTGTATGATGTTTAAATAGTTTGGAACTAAACTCATCATGCTGAGCTCACTTTCAGTTTCACTTTTTCGATAAACAGGATAAACAATCTAATACTGTTAACGTATGCATTTTACACAACATATGCATGAAATTGGTGACGTGACGTTCAATGTATCTGTATGCTATTGTGGATTTGTGAAATTGCAGTGTTACACTATATTTTCCACATGTAAACTGGTACTTATTAACCTTTATTGAGGGTGCCATATGGAGCATAAAACTGGTTAACCAGCAGAAAAAGGTCCGTTTAAAATGTTTCACAGAGGTGAAGAAAGATCCATAGGAAATAATGCTACAAACATCCACCCTGAAAAAAAATCATGAACATTCAGGGATGGAATAGGAAAGATTACAACCAACACTGTGTGATAGAACATTTATTCCTCAGTTCAACTACATGTATCTCCACAATTTTATACGGTATGTTTTGTTGAGCGCCATTTTCTTACGGGAATTCCCATCAAATACAAACCAAGGGTGTGTTTCATAAAGCTATTCGTTAAGTTACGCATGACTTTACGAACGACTCGAATATGAAGTGCTAAGTAAAATGCCAAAAAAAAAAAAAATCACGTAATTTTAATAAAAGGCAAGGTTCACCCTGACATCAAGTTGGTTTTAATAAAAGCAGAACAACAAGAGAAACATATTGATGAAAGTTAGGCGAAAATACACCAAAGAATAACAGAGTTATGGAATTTTTAACTTTTTAAATTTTGTGACGTCACATGCGAGCAGCTCCTCGTCTGTCATGTGATATAAATCCCATAAAAGTACCGTTTTCTCAGAAATTTGAAAATGATTTCATTATTTCATAGTACATACTTCTATGAAAAAACCCATTCAGTTATCATGAACCATTAAAAATAGCAGTTTATGGAATTTACATTACATGACATGTGGGGGGGGGGGCTGCTCGCTAGTGACGTCACAAAATTAAAATTTTGAAACCTCATTACTCCGTTATTCTATGGTGGATTTTCGCCAAACTTTCATTAATATGTCTCTCTCATTGTTCCGCTTTTATTAAATCCAACTTGATGTCAGGGTGAACCTTGCCTAAGAAAGTCTGATTGATGTCAATTAGATTTTGTCCAAAGATAAAGTAGGCATGGAAATGCTGGTTAAATGGTCGATAAGAGTAGAAATGTTTATCTATGTTTGCCTATTTGACCATTAGCAGATGTGATTTCAATAAATTGAAAATCACATTTGGCTTGACATATTTGAAGTCATTCGTAAAGTCATACGTAACTTACGAACAGCTTTATGAAACAGGCCCCCAGTAGGATAACGGCGATCTGTGCCTCGGTATAATTTCCAAGCCATATTAATGAGTACGTCACTTAGTTCCTACCCATCCATTTTTTTTTCATTTAAACAGCAATAAAGATCGGTTCAAGCCCAATAGACCCAGTGCTAATCGGCCGAGGATACAGCGGCCATACTTTGTTTACTTGGGTCAACACGACCAAATGAACATTTTTTTTTTCTCGCGTGATTAAGCGTGTAAACAGACAATGGTATAATGACCTCACCACTTTCAGCAATACACCTTGAGCTTCTCATGCTAATCTAGTTCACTTGATGGAATTTCTCTTTTTTCACAACTGAGGTCAAGTCCATGCGCCCGAGGCTTTGTTATTTTGTCATCTCAATGAACATTTTCAAGTCTATTTTAGAGTGTCAGCCAACCGGACATGGCCCTGGGAAGCGGGCGTGCTGGGGTGCTGCAGACCCCCTGCACGAAGACGTGTATGTCTACTTTTGTTCAAATTTGGCCCCTTAGCGACTTTTCGGCTGTTGATTTGTCTGTGAAAACATTTTTTGGCCGCAAAAATTTTCCGGCACCCCCCCCCCCAAACTGAGCGACTTTTCGGCTTTTGATTCGGCCGCGAATTTGGCCGTGGAACTTTATTTTGGCCGTGAACATTTTTTGGGGGCTGCTAAAATATTCCTTCCTTCGAGTCCCGGCCGGGTCATGCCAAAGACTTATAAAGTGGTACCTTCTGCTTTCTATCCAGGCGCTAGGGATTCTTGAAGGGGGAAGGGTTATAATAACATTTATATCTATGCGGGAACGCTTTTGAAGAAGCAGGTCTATTGAGATATGAAAGTGGCTACCCTGGCTAAATAAGACATTATCATTAATATCATTATTCGCGCAAATTCTACAAATTGCCGTTTCGCGTCGTTAGAAGTCGTTAATGTTCTAATGACAGAGGCGAACTCTGATTTTCGTCAACATTCATAGGAAAAGTTGGCGAATCCAAAAATTGCAACGTTCGTAAGCTTTCACCACTACCCTTACACGCTGAATGATAGCAAATATGGATTTTTTTATCGATTGGATTTTCAATCATCCAAAAACTTTGTATATAATACTGATTTCTTTATAAACTTGCCTTATACTACTTTCATATTGATGAGCACCACTTGTTCTTTTGGGATCGGCCCCCAACCCGACGTCAGTCGTGATATATAGACCAATTATCATACAACAGGCAAGAAACATGTTATACTCACAGAGATTTCAGATTAACGGGAATGATCTTCGTCGAATGCAAATTCGTTAGTATTCAAATTTTACTTGTTCTTCTCTGAAGCAAAAACAGGCTGCACGTCGTATCGGCTATTAAGTAAAATACGATATTCGCACACATTGTCATTGACTGATCTCGTAGTATTCTCGTTGCACAGCACCGAAAGTTGCGAAAATAAGCTTTTATAATCATTCGTATGGTTCAGAAATTTCTATGTACCAGCAGCTTTGACCTCTAGAATGAAGTTAGTCACGTTCAATAGTGAAATTTTATTATTCAGAGCCACACACTATAAGAAGAAAGGCCATGTGACTCCCTTTTTCCCATGCATTTTTTTTTACTTCACTTATTACTATGCTTAATCTAATATCAAGTTTGAACTATACCAATATACCGAGTATTGATATAGTAAATGCACAAAATCATTTATGGCAAGCACACTTTTCAAAAAGTTTTATCTACTTTATGATGTCGCTTTTTGTCAATTCGTCGTTGTTTTTACGAACTGTAACTTTTGCTGATTTTGGGTGTTAATTTTTTCGATTTTTGAGTTTTTTTATATATTCGAAATGGTTATAGAATACGAATCTTCCTGCAAAATTTCAGACTCAGAAAATGTTTCCTTAAAGAGATATTTTAATATTAAAAAGTT
>JZLH01S0605810.1:32482-42545 GCA_001188425.1 Eucidaris tribuloides | reverse complement strand
ACACATAACCATTTTAAACATTAACAAAGTATATTGAAATGGGAAATTATAAAACGTCCGTCTCCCATTCCCATAAAATTGATGTTGAACAGGAAACGTCTTAAACTAGAGAAGTTCGACTGCGCGCTGTCGATGGGTATGCCTCCGCCCACTATGTAGCAGCTAACAACCTAATTATAAGCACTCCTTCATGTAACTGAAGTTATAGGCAGAAACTGACATTTTGGCACAAAGCCCATTGACCATTGACCCTGGCCTCTGACCACATGTGACGTACTCTACCAAAATATTTGTCTTTTGGTTTTGAACCTAACAAACAAATTACATCAACAGTGAACACTCCTAACTGAAGTTATAGGCAGAAAATGACTTTTATGACAAAGTTCATTGACCTTTGACCTTTGACCCTGACCTTTGACCACTGTGACTCTATCAAAATATTTGTCTTTGGCTTTAAACCTAACCACCAATTTACATCTACAGTGAACACTCCTAACTGAAGTTATAGGCAGAACATGACGTTTGGGGACAAAGTTCATTGACCTTTGACCCTTGACCTTGATCTGTGACCCCTGTGACTACGAAAATTTTTGTATTTTGTTTCTTAATCTAACCACCAAATTATGTCAACAGTGAGCACTCTTAACTGGAGTTATAGGCAGAAAATGACTTTTAGGACAAAGTTCATTGACCTTTGACCCTTGACCCTGACCCCTGTGACTCTACGAAAATTTTTGTATTTTGTTTCTTAATCTAACCACCAAATTATGTCAACAGTGAGCACTCTTAACTGGAGTTATAGGCAGAAAATGACATTTTAGGACAAAGTTCATTGACCTTTGACCTTTGACCCTTGATGGATTTGTCCCAAAATCCAATCAGGTCATCCTTGTCTAGTGGTCCATCCTTGGTATAAGTATCAGTAAAACAGATCCCTCCTGTGGTACTTCAGTAATCTCGTTAACAAGAAAATGCGGATGCCTTGAAGGACGTACGGACACACGGAGTCCGGATGTATGGACGTACGGACGGACTAGCCGAAAATATAATGTCTCCGGCTGCCTCACGGGGCGGAGGCATAAAAATATTTGCTCTATATTCAGTGAGAAAAATCATATTTTTCTAACGTACCCCTTAAACCCGCCGTGTATCGTGTGCCGTATAATGCTCTGCGTTACACTTCGTAAGCGCGTATGGTATGCATGGACCACGCATGGTTGCTTGTTTTTACGAAGTGTAACATTGTGCAGTGTTACAGTTCGTAAAAACTTCGCTTAATTACACAGCATATGGATTATGGCAAAAACAAGGGTTTTTACGAACTGTAACATTTGTTTTGGCTTACGATATAATGAGTTTTAAAGATTTTCAGTGGAAATCGTTTCGATTATCAAAAAATACAGTTCATTTATAACCAAAGATTGTATTTTTTCTAAGTTTTGACAAGATTAATGCGTGAATTTTGACGCTGGAAAATGCCGTTAAACTTTAAACGCGAATATCTCGTAAGTCGCTTTTCGCGCTGTTCGCGCAAATGTTACACTTCGTAAAAACAACGACGAATTGTTAAAGCATTAAATATGACATATACCGCACATAAAATGTAAACATTGCCCGTATTTATCAAAATCTCCATTTTATAATTATGTAGCTTTACAGACTTCAACAAAAACCGTCTCAAATACTTTACTCACATCACAAGAATGGAACCTAAAAAGATATCCTAAAATAGCACTAGAGGGAAAAACCTGTGGATCAAGACCCAGAGGCAGACCACAGAAGAAGAGGATTGATTGTGTATAGAGGCAGATTGCAAATCTAGGAACATCTAACAATTGACGGCAGCTAGCCACTTGGCGTTTGATAGATATGCTTGGCAACTATCGTGAACAGAAGCCATCACACAGCCGCTGATGTGAACGCTTAGATCAAGGTCAGCTTACAACACAACTGTGGGGCTGAATGCCGTTTCGTGCGTTTGAGAGGCTGAGAAGGTCGCACTTCTGTGTGTTGTGTCCGTCTTTTATCTAACCGGATCCGGCATTTTACTTTTGCTACCTACTAGACTGAGAGTGAGGTGTGGCTTTTTGAGGGTGTTGTTGTCGCTCCTCGTTGCTTTTAGCAGTGATTTAGCATTGAAGTATTGGATAAAGATTAATTTATGTGTATTTTATTATTTGTCACAGTTATTCCTCTGCTGTATAATGAGACCTACATAACCATTTTTTTTTTGGTACCATGCAAATAATTATTGATGTAATCGAATTCAATGGATTCATTATTAAACACTTGTAAATTGTGAGCAAGTCAGCTTCTGGCTGTCATTCATGATTTGAAATAAATCATGAATGAATAAATGTGACCTGTCACCACGATACCCCGATAAAGTCGCACATCTTTTGAACAGAATCATAAAAAGAAAATAATATTGCATGAAAAATATGAAAACATCAACTTTTTCAAGACGTTAAAGGTCATAAACTTTTGATTACTAAGGACTTCATTTCCATGCTATACATCATAGCAACGATATTTGGAACACTCCCTACCTTAAGATGTCGACTTTATCAGGGTATATCTTGATGACGGTCACAAATAACAAAATCGGCACCACGTCTTGTTGCGGAATACACACGTAGAAAAATAGCTCAACTTTGCAACCTTAAAGTGCAGACCATTGTCACACTGGGACACCTTTAAAAGTGCAACTTTGCACCTTTTTGAAAGGTCAAAGTTGCACCATATTTATTTATTATTTTATTCGCGTTTTATTTCCGCAGGGTAGCCCTTTCAGTTAGCAAACTGATTTACAAAGGGCCTGCAACAACAGTAAAAACAACACAAATATATCACATATATATACATAAAATATGAAATGAAATGGAATGGAATGAAAATAATACATACATAACAAATATACAATATGAAGCAAGTTAAAAAAAAGAAAAAAAAAAGAGTCTCTAGACAATTACAAAATGAGCGAAAAAAATGTTTGGCTAAATTACAAAAAAAAAAAATTATTCAGATTAAACATATTACATAAAAAAAAATGTTCGAATGTTTGAGCATATTACAGGAAATGATATTACAAAATTGAAAATTAGCTCCCACAAAATTTATTAAAATAGAGCCTAAATTGGAAATGCAGGATTAAGGCGATTACGGAAGAAATGATTTTGCACTTCGACTTAAACGATTGTAATGATGTGGCGTTCTAACACAAACAGGAAGTTTGTTCCATAGACAAGAACCGTAGTATTGAAAGATCTTTTCATGTATTGGGTTTTAGTTTGGATATATAAAGGAGAGTTTAAAGCATATCGTGTAGGTATCTGAGGGTTCTGAATACTATTAACCTTTAAGATACTTCAGGGGCAAGTCCGTTAATTACCTTGTACATAAATACACAATATTGGTAATCGACCTCGTTGTATAAACGACTGCCAGTTTAATTGCCTCAGTAATGTTGTGTGAGGAGTAAAAAAGTCCGCATTTAAACCAGCGTGCATATCTGTTTTGTAGACGTTGTAATTTAGACGTAAACATTGGAGATTTCCCCATAATACCAATCCGTAATCAATATGCGGCAGATAAGACATTATAAAGCATAATCAAAACTTTCTAGTAAGTATTTTTTGATTTGTCGTATAAATCCAATGGTCCTAGAAATTTTGTTACATGTTTATCATATTTTTATCAATTTTTAGTAAGTATCAAATATATTCAAAGGTATTTAAAGTTATCCACCTGTTCATTGAATTGACTTTCATGCTGAATCGAAATTTGCTTTGCACGAACTTTTTATGTGAACCAAACAACATTACTTTACACTGCTGGTATTCAACTTTAAATCATTGTCTGAACCCAACGCATTATTTTGTCAAATTCTGATTGTAGACTATTGCTGAACAGTATTGACACATCTGCTTTAAAAACAGTGCTGTATCATCGGCATACAAACTAAGTTTGGTGTATTCATAGAACAGTCAACACATATCATTAATGAAATAACAAAAGGGGTCCTAGAATCGAGCCTTGGGGATACCCATACTGACATCACGAAAAGTCGATAATTTCCATATAGGAAACACACTGCGAGCGACCGACGACAGATAGTTTCTAAACCATGTCAACTCAGTGCACAGACACCATATTTTTCCAATTTGTTTAGCAAAATACTATGGTTTACAAGATCAAACGCCCGCTTGAAATCTAAAAATAAAAGCTCCAATGATATAACCAGAATCAACTTTGTGTGTAAATAATCATTCACATCTATCAGTGCAGTGGCGTTGAAAACATTGGTCGGAAACCAGACTGACATTACTAAGTACATTATTCGCTATAAGATATGTGTATAGTTGTTCGTGTAAAGCTTTTTCAAGTATCTTCAATATGACTTAAACAGATATGGTCTATAATTGCTAGCCAGGTCTTTGTCACCGGCTTTAAAGATAGGGTGACTTTGCTACCTTCCAGTCTAGTACTGTTGATCCTGTCGTAATTGAAACATTGAAGATGGTTAAAGGTTTAGTGATGAATGGTGCAGCTTCGTTTTAAAAGACGTGATGCATATTATACAGTCCACTGGACATATTAACTGACAGCTTTAGCAGCTCTTAGAACAAATTCCTCACTTATTTCTGAAATTAGAAATAAAAAGGTATTCTTCTTTCAATGCAAACTGTGTGTTTTTATGTGGAACATCAATGTACGTACATCCAGTGCTATTTAAGTATTTACGTTATAATACACATTATTTATTAACATTTACAAATATTTAAAAACTCGTACAAATAACCTTACCGGGGCTCGAACCTACGATCTTCCGCACGTGAGACGGACGCTCTACCCACTTGGCCAGCACGCTGGTGTGTATTTTTACATAATTATATAGTGTTGAAGCCGAAGGTGCATTATTTTCATCCTTTTAAGGTGCAAACTTTGGACCTATAGGCCGTTTTTGTAATATATTCAAATTCCATGCATACAGTTTAAACAAAAGTTGTTTTTGACAACCTGAAAGCTTGTCTGAGCTTGTCCGACATAGAAAATTGTATAATGTATGCAAGTTGCATTTGTTTAGATTGTATTCATAGAAACAGATGGTAGAAATAGCTCACACCAGGCTTCTGAAGAGAAAACATCCATGAATTTGAATAAATGTGCACGTAAAAGGTGCAAACTTGCAAACATAATGGAGACGGGGAGCGCTAAGCCGTGAGAAGTGCAGATTTGCTCGAATACCGCGGCAGAAATTGCTCTGCACCTATTTCCGCAAAGTTGCACCTTTATTTTTTAGTGTGCAGAATCAAAGTTCGCTCGTTGCTGAACCATGTTGACGAGTTGATAGAAGACTATCGATGCTTTGCTTATAATGTGCTACTCAGCAGCCTAGTAGTGTGTGATATGGTTGCTCCTTACATGTCTAACAAACTCGGTATTTCGGTAATGAAAACAATCACACCAGTCAAAAATATAAGTTTGGTTTCATTTGTCCAGTCGTCTGGTTTTTATTGCCCTTCTGTGGTTCATGTGTATTCCCACCATTTGGGTGTGACCACTGCCGAGAGATTAGAGGGCATCATACTACCTAAACAGATGCATCTATAATGCATTTTGCAAGGATACTACAAGCGTTATACATAATGCGTATCAAATTATTAAACGTTAAAGTTTTTATACGTTGTCGTGAGTAAAAAAAAAAGCCTAGCTTAAAAGACTTAAATCAGTTCTGCACTGTTGAAGACGATTGCGTGGAAAATGTGTTCATGATTTGCACACCCCAAAATAATCTTATCGACTAACCAAGCTGAAATCCCTCATAATGTAAAGATTCGCTTAAATCTCTACCTCTCACAAAAACCTTCGTATGTAAAAATCAGGCTTCGTGAAAATAAGGGTTGATGACATTCAAACAGAATGCTCAGACGAAATTTTGCTCACTGAATCTGTATTTTACGCAGCCGTTAAAAAAGTCTGACTGCAAGACCTGATTCGTTTCTCATCTGGTGAAAACTAAAATACCAGCTTATCAAAGTTTATAAACTTAAAACAGGGCCGCTTGTCAAGAAAGTATACTAATGGACTCATCAACGGGTGAAAGCTATAAATATTTAGTGTCCGAAACCTATACTACCGTTGAAATATACAACGGTCCAATTTCAAATTATTTATCAAAAATATGTCAAAAAAATTACAACGCATGACTCCCTAATTTTGAACGCTGCTTTTTACCTTTGCTTAGTTGACAGTTTGGTGCGCAAATCAATTGAAATCATAAACACGGCTTCTAAAAACAAAATGACCACAGTTTAAAAGAAATCTGAGTTACATAATCCTCCACGCTCTAAGTGTCTTTGGTAAGGTGTAAAAGTGAAGCCCTGAAAAAATGTACTTCTAAACGATCTTGTAGTGCTTTAAAAGGGTGGAAATCTGTGAGTACCCAGTCTGGTTAATTCCATTTCCAACTGTGTTTCAGATCGAGACTTCTTCATAGTCCTCTGCATGAACAAGTCAGGCGTGATGATTGTCCACGCACGCATGTATATCTTGCCAGTGGCCAGGTGGCAGCATAACTTTTGTGAAGTTTTGTATTTTAGGATATTTATTTGTCCATTCAAACACTATTATTCACCTCGGATATCAAAGTTTGCGTGCTGTCGATCAATCTTGGGTCAGAAGTAGCTTTTGGGAAGCGTTTCAACAAAGAGAATTCCCAATTTATGTCATGAGTCCCGGTTAATGATTTTTATGGTGCGTCAGTTGCTTGCGTTTCTATTTAAAATGTTCACACGCACACGGCGGGATTATTTTAAGATTTCAATAAACATTAATTGCGACAGGCACGACGGCTCTTGTTTGAAAGTTGTAATACCGACGTCCCCAAAACGGCACAGATAGACTATTATACAGTATCAGACCTGAAAGGCTTTAGTTAAAACTATGGGCTTGGGGCGAATAGTCTTCGAAAACCCGTCGTTCTAATCAGTGCCTCAAAAGAAGGCCTGATACATGTATATTTGTTTTACCTCCCTCTAGATGAATAAAACAATAAAAATTATGTTCCGCGAACTCCAATAGGGCTCTAATACACAGATTTCGAACCGTGAAACGTACAGGACTTTGAGTTCAATTCCGAGTCCTGGGGTACTGTTCTTGTTTCCGAGAACGGGCCCACATAGTCACAGATTACACTATATCGTTGCATGGCGTATACTGTCACTGCTAATGCCTAACTTAGGCATATAGCGTTGATATCAAAAGTTAGTAAATGCAGACTCACGTTACTTTATTAGTTTCTTGTTATATTAAAATTTCCCTATACTTTATCAATTTTTAAAGGACCGACTCATATAAATCTGAAATCTCAGAAATTCCTGTCCGCTACAATAATTATACTGTCGGTTATCGCACAGTATGCAGGTGTGTATGGAATACGCTGCATGGCGCAATGCAATGCGAATCAATGTATTTAACTTTTCGGCTTCCGAATGTATGATTGATAATACGGCGCCAGTCAGCCGAAGGATTACAGTGAAATCTTCATCATGACACCGTAAAATATAAAAATATTTAAAAATCAAAAAATTACCTGGACATTTGACACTAAGATTGTCATTTTGAGTGTCACGTGTTCAGTGGGATCGACACTATACCCATAATTCTCGGACGCCGATTGGTCGAGCTGTCCATGTTTGTTTCTACTATGCTCTCTGGGGAAATAGTCTCTATTAAAGTGGAAGGTCATATTTATAGTCGACATTGTGTTTGATCACGTGCAAGGCTCTCGGTCAATCAGATAACGAGGAATAATTAATAAGCAATATATGAAAAAGAATGGCACTTTATCCTTATTACCCCGTCCCTCGGATAGGACATAAATCCGGAGGTCCTGTGTTGAGACAGAAACACCTCAGTATACGTAAAAGAACCCACGCACTTCATCGAAAAGAGAAGGGTGAAACTCGGATTTGTGGTCACATATCCATATGCAAAAACTACCCGGGACTGGATGCCCGAGGGTCAGTGATTAACTTCGCTTTGCTAGTCCCTGTCATCCGAAATGATGACAAAGCAATAATATTAATATTAGAAATAGGGGATTATTAAAAAGGCAAAAATGACTTTTCCTCAACATTTTAGAAAGCTCTGTTGTGACGTTTCGCTCATTTCGATATACCAGCTAACGAAACTTAGAGTTACGTCCAAAAAATGTGAAAATACATTTGTTCGCAGTGTTGTCCTGTAATAATGGTATAGTGACAAGTAAAAGAAGAGAAGGAAAATGCAAACAAACGAAAAAATATGAACTCAAACATACTGAAATCGTAAATCTGATAGCTTGGTGAAGATCTTTTATTTGTTGCAATAAATTTGAACTCAATGTCATTTTTAATGACCAATTAACACTGAACTAGAGTGTCGAAATAGTTGAAAATACCTGTCACTGTTGGAAAAAAGTTCAGTGAAAATAGGACCTATTGATATCCCAAATTGCCTGTGAAAATGCATTTTGTGCATTTATGATGTATTTTGGTATGTGAAGATCAATCAGTGACTTACCTCCAATCTAAAAGTGGTAATACTAACATGATTATCCTTCTTCTTTTAATAACATTGTTACGTAAAACTAGATTCTGGTTAATAAAAAAATACATATTTGTTTTTCACGAACCTTCATGTATATTATGTCGTTTTCTGTGTTGTGGGAACAATGTCGATCTGACCTTTCTGAGG
The DNA here is from genome assembly GCA_001188425.1 of Eucidaris tribuloides. Lineage (NCBI taxonomy): Eukaryota > Metazoa > Echinodermata > Echinoidea > Cidaroida > Cidaridae > Eucidaris > Eucidaris tribuloides. The sequence continues at coordinate 33,806 of JZLH01S0605810.1, read as the reverse complement.
TCAGGGGTAGCTTTTGCTAAGCCTTTTTAAACATTGTGAGTTCCCGTCAACTTGTCATCGCGCTTTGAATACACACAAATAATCGAGCGCCACGGTATAGCCCTTTTTTTTTAAATGAGGGTCATCCAATGATTATAGCATTCACCACAAAGAAATTCTCTAGCACCCAGGCCTCTATGTTTTCTACAGGCCCCGATATTGGCTTGTACGTTGACCCTGTTTATGAGTTTCCTTTCAATATTTCACCCGTAATGAAGTATTTGAGTACCTTGTGATTTAGTGTAAAAGAGCTGCTTTCGGTACATTATCATGCTCAATCACCTTTTGATTTAAGACACATAGAATCGCGTACGTTTTGTTACTGTTATTTTCATGGACGGCACCCTTTTCAAGACATCGAGAAACTTCCATATATGATCAGGTACCTGTTTCATGAAGCTGTTCGTAAAGTTGTTCGCATGATTTTACGAACGACTCGAGTGTGAAGTGCCAAATAAAATGCCAACATTTGTTCACGTCATTTCAAGAAATATGATTATATGTTAATTAGGTTTTCCCCAAAAATAAAGTTTACAATGAAATGCTTGTTTAAATGGTTGTTAAGAGTAAGAATATTAATTAATGTTTGCATATTTGTACATTAGCAGATGTGATTTCAATATTTTGAGAATCACACTTGCCATGCCACGTTCAAAGTCATTCGTGAAGTTGTGCGTAAGTTACGAACAGCTTTATGAAACAGGCCCAGGTGTCTAACATTTCATTCTTGTTACAATGTGATTATTACCGACGACCTAACACAGCACAACGTGAGTTGCGTTTTCTACATCTGAACGCTAAGGAGGTCGATCCTGGTGATGAATCTGATGAGTCTGTGAGGGAAATCGGTTTATTGGGACACGGTTATACTTTATTTACCATTCCCTAAATCATTTAAATCAATTAAGCAAATTATCTGCACTTGCAAAATAGTCTGATTAAAATCTAGATCACCCAGCGCTGGGCGTCCCTCGGAAGTGCTTACTTCCTCTAAATTGAAGCGCAAAATGTGTACTTATGTTTTATGGAATATCGAGGGTGGGACAAATAACAGAAGGAGAGGTAGTTTGAAATGTTATATTATTATGGTTTTAATTTTAATCAGTATGTCGCATGCCTGCCCCGTCCCATGCGCCAAATGGTCATGGTTTCAAATTGAGGCATTTTACTATAATTATTTTTCTGCTGTGGAGAATACTAACAACGATGATACTTATTGATATAATGATATACATGTACGTGCCTGTGTGATGAGAGTGTGTGCGCATAGCGTGAATTTTGGTGG
>JZLH01S0605805.1:7596-25203 GCA_001188425.1 Eucidaris tribuloides | reverse complement strand
GTACCGCCTAATAACTGTAATAAGAACACAACTGCCCAGAAAAATCCATACTGCTTGGCAGGTATGAATCCATCTTACTCCTTCAGGCATTAGCTTGTTTAGATTCATATTAGGGCTGAGTCATGACGGCCCTTTATCATTTAAACGCCCGTCAGAGGGTGTAAACGTTTACAAATTTCCGTGTACGTGTAAACGATTTTTACCTTTTTTCCTATTCTAAAACAAGACATCAAAAATCAAACTCCACAATTTCTTTTTAGCGTAATACGGAACTTGATATTAGCGCTAATAATTTCTAGTCCTAAAAAATGAACTCCCAACAATCCTTTCTAGAATAATGCGGAACTTAATATTAGCGCTAATGATTTTTTATCCTAAAAAACGAACTCCCGCCGATCCTTTCTAGCGTAATACGGAAGTAAATACTAGTGCTAACAATTTCTGACCCTAGAAAACAAACTTCCCGCTATCATTTCTAGCGTAATACGGAACTTAATATTAGCGGTAATAATTTCTAATCCTAAAAAATGAACTCGCAACGATCTTTTTTAGCGTAATACGGAACTTAATATTAGCGCTAATAATTTTTGATCTTCAATAACGAACTCCCCGCGATCCTTTCTAGCATTATACGGAACTTAATACCAGCGGTAATAATTCCTCATTCTAAAAAACGAATTCCCGATGATCCTTTCTAGCGTAATACGGAACTTGATATTAGCGCTAATAATTTCTGATCCTAAAAAATGAACTCCCGATGATCCTTTCTAGCGTAATACGGAACTTGATATTAGCGCTAATAATGTCCAACCCTGAAAAAACGAACTGACTAAACTCCCAACATTTCTTTTTAACATTGATTTGCCGACTTGACAAAATCGTTTAAACCGTAAACGCCCATTTAGGAGCACCGTTTAAATGGACATTTTATTAAACGGGATGACTCAGCCCTAATTCATATATGTATGTGTTGAAACTAACGCTCAAATGCATGATTTCTTTTTTGTTTGCATTCTTATCATGTTCTCTGGTGTGCGGTTGGATGTGTTGCTATGTCATTTCTTTGCCATTACATGTACCACGCCCCCGCCACGCCCCTGCCACACCCCTCGTCAAACCCTACCTACAATCCTCATCAGGCCATGAAGGAGATACTGGAGGTATGCACCTAAATGTGATTTAACATGTCTCTGATCAATTGCATTTCTCTGATCATGGACTTGCATTTGATATCATTGGAAAAAAAAATTTCCTTTTTCGATCTGGAAAAAAACATTTTCCTTTTTCTTGTTTTCCTGTTTTTCTTTTCATTCTTTCCTTTACGCATTGGGTACTGGAACCTGATCTGTCATAAAATAACTCTATGGGAATAAGAAAATCTCAGGGACAATGGGTTCAAAGCAGAGCATCTCTTTTACATGCCTAAAAATTAACATTGTGTAAATTCACTGGTATATAGAAGAAAATGCTATCTGAGAACCTGTAGCAAAGTATAGGAGCTAGAAACTCAGATTTAGTGGAAGTACTGTGTGTCCCTTAAAAAATGGTCCAATTGGGAGAAAAATATTTAAGGTATGTAATTTTCTAAAAAAGATATGTGTATTTGGTATCACCTTAAAGCAGAATAAATTTTCTTTCTGATAAACTTAATCCTATTCAATTTGCTTTGATAAGTCAAAAGTTATGATTATTTTTGTGCAGTCAGGCAAAAATCAATAATAAAACAAATGAAAAATGCATTTTTTTCTTTCAATATGTTTATTTCTGATTATCTAGAGAATAAAAAATCAAATACAAATAAACCTAAAATGATATTGCACACGTTCACGTCTTCTGTTTACCAGACTGCATTCACACTGACATCATGATAATCTGCACATCTCATTCATTTTAGCCGTTTTGTACCTCCTTTGTACTGCAAATAATAGGAAATCAGAAATGTACAACCTGAAAAATCTTTTCGTTCAGCTAAATTGAACGATTACACAATACTTTTCACACACTCTCATTAGGGTATCTTTGTTAAACAATATGCAGAAAGTGCGTGCACAAGTATGGCACATGCAGTATACTGGGACAAATGCAATTTTGCGTCATTGCAGAAAATTCAGTATATCTCAGGATTGACACAACCAAATGAAATTGAATGAATTGCACTCAAAAGTATGGTCTTTTAGCTTTATGACAATACCCAAGTTGACTAGGTTGTATATGATTTTAATATATTAAATAAATCCAATTGGACTTTTTTTTTGAGACACACGGTATTGGACTTTTTTTATTGAGACACACTGTAGAGTGAATGTTCTCGTAAAAAAACTCTATGCATAGATCACTCACTAAGCTGACCTTTGGTTTTGGGAACATTTTTCAAATTCCGGGTAATTACTGATCTTCAGATTTTACAGACATGTCCTTCATACATAGCCTAAGGGCATGAGTGGTGGTTTGTTGTGCTATGGGAGGGGTGCAAATGAGATTCTCTGCCTTTACTTGCCTTTTCACTGCTCATTGCTAGTAGATTAAGGGGCAGAAAGCTGCAGAATTTGATCAGATGGTTAACCCGTTGGAGACTAAAGTATGAGTTAACTTGTGTTGGTGTCTATAGAAAATGTATGTTATAGTGAAATCAAATTGTCTCCAATGGGTTAAAATGTGGCATTTCATGGTATGTAGTTGGCTTATGAGAACATAAACAGGGTTGTCACTAGCTACGCGGGTCGGCCCCGGTGAGGAGTTACCAGCATTCGGCCAAATTATCCAGCACTCAAGGGAATTTTAGGCCTTGCCGACCAGCACTAGAATACCAAATTAACTTTTCTGTTCTTCAAAGCAATTATAAAATGCCACTATTGTCGCTTGATTCAGTATTTTGATTCAAATTATTGTGAAATTTTAGCTGGCACTAAATTTTGGCTGGTGACAACCCTGAATATAAATCATATGTCATACATTCTGAATTGAAGGATAATGATTTTATCAGTCATTCATGGTCATGAAAACACAAACTGTACCCAAATTTAGTGTTAACAAATACTGCACTCAGAAGATAATTACATTGTAGAAATAAATAAGACGAAAATTAAAAAGAGTGAACAGAGAAAATCATGTTCATATTACCTAAGGAAAAATGAATGCATAAATAAAAGATACTGATAGCACACTATTGTACTTGATTTGTTAAGCTGACCCCTAGTCACAAACCTAAATCTAGGGTGTTTACAGTTTTGATTAATTAAGTTTGACAATTTTTCTCTTAAATGGGGCTTCCATAATGTTAAACACTGTCTTTAAAGTATGGTCTAACAGTCAGGAGACTGAAAATTGTCTTAAAATGTCAAAATTAAAAGTACAGAATCACCCTCAACTTTTTTGGGACGTTTATTTTGTTGTAGACCATTCAGAAGACACCAGGTGATACCATGAAGACAGGTGCCCTTCAGTCAACCTTCACCCCCAGTGGGACCTCCAACATGTATGATGCTACGTGGGGATCAACATTTGATTATACCAACGGCTGGCAAACACAGGTAAATAGCAATCAACGAATACTACATATTAAATGAGGTTCATCAAAGAGTCATACTGTGTATTGTTATAATGGATTTATATGTGCTCTTCAAAGTACAACTATATCACACAGTTTACAAAGATATTACACATCTTTGTTTAGGGGATAAGATATGTTTTCAATAATATCTTCAACTGACTCAAGGAATTAGCAGACTTGATGAAAATAATGAGTTCTTTTTTTTTTCATTTCTTAGTTGCTGTTACAGCAGAGGAGGTATGATTACTTGCTCTGTCAAAGTTTTGGAAATAGGAAGATGAAACGATCGATGTTCACTGACCAAGGCAGGAAACAATCTGATTTCAATGATAAGATTTTTTTTTTCATTTAACTTCACATGTGTGTGTAATTTGGGGACAAATTGTGATACATACTTTTTAGCACCAGTGAGTTTAAATTAAAACTATATCATTAAGCCTGCAGATATGCTCCTTTTATCATTCTTTTATTCTCTAATATCTTACTTACATCCTACTGTTAAGGAGATTGTGGTCCTTCTTTACTCCTACATTTAACCTCGTTCTCCTTGAAATCTGTTAATTGACGATAACGTGATTGAGTAAACTAATGTTGAAGTATTAATCTGTGTGCATTCTTCACTTCATGGTGTATTTCCTTTCCACAAAGCAACACTGCCGGGGTATATCGCAATTAAGTGAGTTTCATAGGATAAATGTGAAGGTTAATATTGCAGTATAAATCAGCTCACTGAACTCCATTTGAACGTTTTCCTTTCCTGTTGTTCCCAGACCCAGGGACGGTTTGGCATGACAGGTAGAGCGGGGCCAGGATGGACGAGTACCCCCTTCAAGAAAGGACCCGCGCCTACCATCAACCTCCAGGCTGTGAGTACATAATAACTTCCGTGTCTATCACTTTAACACTTGTACTTGAGACATAAAGATGAATGTGTACTTGTAAAGAAAAATTATTGAGACAATTCCTACAGTTCCTGAAAAAAAATCAATTCAATGACAATTCCAAGTTCAGTTATTCACTCTTTGGAATAAGTCCCCCTATAGATGGCGCACAACATCCAATACAAGTGCGTAGAACAGTGGGATAAATTTAGTCAAGTTGAACTGGCTTTCAGCAGGTCATGGTGACTCTATTTGACCCCATAATTTGTCCAATATCAAATATATTATCCACCGTACATTCCTGATGCATGTTGAGTAAACGTTGTGCTAATGGCCCACCAGCTTGCCCATGTGTAACCTCAATGGGGTACTAACGGCACACCAGTTTGCCAACAACACAATCAGTTTCATACCTTTTAATTTGAATGATAAACATCACTGAAATTCTTACCACTGATATTTGTTGTAAAATGAAGACACATTTAGCCAACTGAATGAGTAAAAATGTCTTCTTGTAATAGCATTTGGATTTTTACATTAAATCATACATTTTCTTAAAATATATACCCATAAAATCAAAACAATCCAGTCCCTAGTTAACACACCTGGATTTTTAGCCCAGCACCCAAAGTGTTCAAGCCACATGATCATCACTGAACACATCAGTGATACAAGTAATGCAGCTGCTACACGTTTTGCAAGATACACTTTTACCTCTGTGTTGAGATTGAGCGTTCCGCACGGACAATGGTCTGTTTACAGATATTTAAACAAAGGCCGGCTTAACTGTTCCTTTCTGCAGAAAAATTAAAAAAATGTTGCTTTCATATTCAACTCCCATACTTATACAGCGATAGCATGCAAGCCCAGCATACATACACAATCTAGATTACAAGTTAGTGCCTAGTGACAACCATTTACAAGAGTAATATCATGCATTCAGGTGTATACTGGTGCAGTATATTATACCTTTCATTGTTCATCGCATGCACAAGCTAGAAGCTGCTATCGACCACAAGCGAAAAAATCTTCGTCCCAACCAGTCGTGACACTGCTTCATTGATTATCGCAAGATCTGTATGAAGTGCCCTCTGTAAATGATGACCGTGCAACTTAAATGACAGTGACATGATTGGGAGAAACTGGTTGAAAGATATTTCACTGGATATACCAGCTGGATTGTATCTCCTGGCTGGAAGGATTTATCTTGTATTTGTAAATGTAAGCCGAATCAAGCATGCCCCGATAAAAACATACCTTCCATAGAACCCTACACAACAGATTTGTCTGTCACAAGGCATACAGATGGAATTTATTTTAGAACCAGTCAACTATTGACTACCAAATTTTCACAGTGGTATCCTTGCACCGTTAACTTGACTCTAGAGTTGTTTCACCCCAAATTGATGACTACTCCCAATCATGTCACTTACCTTTAAATCCAATGAAGGGCATCTTGTGCTAATGTACTTTATTTCAATGTATGTGCTATCATATTGCATCCAAGACTTGTGTTCCTGAGCAACTATTAAAAGATTAAATCTCATGAACGTTCACATTCATCATTTCATAAATCCTTTCCCAGGAATCTGATGGCAAGGCAGTCTTTACATTCAAAGCGCCAGTCGTAGAAGACAAGAAGAAACAGTCCGAATACCAAACAGTGGTGGCGCTGTACAACTACACGGCGCAGCGGTCGGACGAACTGAACCTCGTGGAGGGTGACGAAATCACGGTTCTCCACCGGGACAACGAAAACTGGTGGATGGGACAACTGGCCAACGGTCGACAAGGCTACTTTCCTGCCAACTATGTGTCCTATGAAGGTAGTTATTTATCTTTGGTTTTATTAATACCTCTGCCACGAAGTGGGTTGTCCATTCGTCTGTCCGTAAATCTGTCTGTATGTGTATTCGTATGATGCACCACGCGCTACCCTGGGGTACCGTTGTACTCCGGTGTACCGCATTGTGCAGCGCCCTCTTGTGTCTAAACATGTATTTTCTTCAGTTATGATCACTGAAATCGGTGGTTATGATGCAGAACGTGCACCAGTGCACAACAAAAAGGTATAAACTTACGAAAAATGGGTAAAAATGAAGCTAAATTTGTTATTTTCACACTTATTACATAAGTTTTACATAATTTTGTAACCCAGGGTACAGTGTTAAAAAACCAATAATTAAACAAAATGGCAGATTTCTAGTTGGTATCCCGGGGTACCATTTATGTCATCATATATCCATCTATAAATCTTTGTTTATGTATCTTAACTCTAATTGGACTGGGGGGGGCCTAAAAGGCCCCCCCCCTCGACATTTTTTGCAATAAATTTTCAACGCGAGAAGCTATGGCCGCGATATTTCATGACTTTTTTCTTTGAAGTCTTGCGCATCTTTTAAGCCCAAATTTGCGAAGCCCAGGTACCCGGTTTACGAGTTATGCATAATTTTGCACCCGTGCGTCAGACCCAAAATTGCTCAAAAACGTGATTTCATGTACAAAGTCAATGCAAATTGTGTTTTCAGCTAAAATTCATAAATGAGTGATTAATTTTGCTTTCATTGATAACAATCATTTGATTGCTGCTATTTATCACCGAAATAATGTCGCCGACAATTTCCATTGAAAAAACAATAAAAAACAGAAAGTCGAAAAACAAAGAAATACATAAGAAATTCCAAAAACAATAAAATACATAAGAAAACATTTTGATACCGAATTTTTTTTAATGTGCTTCCATTCAGAATCTCGCAAAGAGTCTTTAAACAAAAAATGAGCACTTCAAGGGCTTTACTTAATGATTTACAGCCAAATTCTAATTTCATGCATAAATTAGCATAATTAATTAATTAAAAATAAATTTGTAATATTTGAACAATCAAATATACAATTCTGTAGATTATGTCATGGGTGACGTGTTCGTTAGTGTGTCGATTTCATCGCGATCGCGCGATCAACGGCCGAGATCTGAACGGGGGGCCTTAGACCCCCCCCCCCCCCCCCCAGTCTTCCCAGCCTCCAAAATACCCCAGTCTAATTAGGGTTAAGAATAGAATAATGAATTTCTATGAAAGTTGCTAGAAGTATGCATCACTATAGACCGATACCTGGAATAAATTTTTAAGTTAAGAAGTCTGAAATTCAGTTGAAGTATTTATCATTATTAGATTTGAGGTAAGAAATGTCAATAATCACAAGTTATTTTGGTACAAATGCAGGCAATACTGTAATTAACATAAAAGTGTAAAGACAATTTAATAAAGTAGCACAACATGGGTTTGTATGGGGGCTGAAATGGAAATGGAGGGTGGTAGCATACCCATTAACTGCACTTTGTGTGTGTTTGTGCATGTGTGTGTTTGTTTGTTTGTTCTTTTGTTTTTGTTGCTCTGTTCGAGACTTATTTCACATATTCCTTGTGAAGTATAATTGATCATGACCTGATTAGTGTTGGGAATTTCCCCTGATATATAACCCCTGCTATCCTATCTCTGATTAGGTGAAGAACTCCAAGAGGCAACAGCGCCCTCTTACTACCAGTCAGGGGTCGATGAAACTGATGTGGGGACTCCCGGGAGAACACCTGGGAGGACAGGGGATGAGACAGATGGAGGGACGCCACGGAGGAAAGCCAAGAAACAGACTCCAGGTGGAGTGTCGGCAAAGAAACGCAGTAAAGATAAGGTGAGCACGGAAGGAGACTGATAATGACAATATCAATGACCATAACAATAGTAATGACAATATTGGGGTATAATCCCATGACAGAAATGATGACAAATTAGATAAAATGTTACGATTTTGATTAATTTATATGTCAGAAACCCCTTACAGAAATATCACAGGAATAATCAAACAATAGAAATACAACTTAGAATGCCTACAATGATATGTTTTCTACACTAATTCTTATGGATTTGTCAGAAAACCTTTTAAAGAAAGTAGGAAACATCTTAATAATAACTTAACAAGACAAATGACAAATGATACATGGTATGTTTGTGATGCTATTCTTATGAACAGAAATCATTAATTTATCAGAAAACCTCTCACAAACAGCATGTTTCTAAAGAAAGTCAATGGAAAGTGCACTAATCCATTATTTATGTCACAGTATAGCACATTTTTCTCCCTAGGTATTTTGTTTTCATCATCAACAACATTATAGCAATGTTAGATTTACTCACATAACTCTACATAGACCAGTCACTGAATAGGGTTTCATTAATGAAGGATATTAAAGAAACTACTATTTAAGAACCTCTAGTATAGTAAAGGAGCTTGAAATTTGATTTTGTTCTGTGTAATAAGTGAGAAAGATCAACTGGACCATCATTGATTTGATAAATGCTAGACAGGTTTTCATGTAAGCTATGCTGTCTATCAGATATGCATCGGAATATGAAGGTGCAGGTATTCAAGCAAAACTTAACAATAACATCCATACAGTCCTCCATTACTAGACAAATACAAGCGACTCCCATTATAACAAAGTCCTCTGGACCGGCAGTTTTCTTTCGTTGTATCGAAATTTCATTATAACCAAACAGTAAAAGTATATAAAAATATATAGATAATAGTTTTGGGACCTGAATTTCTACTTAGTTGTAACAGGGATTTTGTTATAACCGTGTTCCTTATAATGGGAGTGCCCTGTAGTTGCTCTCAAATGCCTCAGTAAAGAATTGTCCCTCTCTTCAAAGATCTGTGGTATCACGGGGTCGACTGAACCGTAAATTGGCTTATTGAGTACCAATCATACTGATGGAGTGATATATTACCTATTCCTGATCACATTCTACTTTGTTCTTTGATTTTAGTTTTCTGCTGTCGTGACTAAGGCGGGTGAATTGAAGTTCTTGTCAGGAGCAGAAGATAGTGAATTGGAACCAGTTTCTACTAACACAACGTGAGTAAATCCCATCCTCCCACCCTCTCTACTGCTAGTCAAACAAAATCAATATTCTGTTTATCTTGTATCAGGTAGGGGCATCACTAAAACTTTTTCAATAGGGGGAGGTGTACTCAGGATGGTATGCAACAAAATTGATTGGTGACAAGTCAACAAGGAAAAAAAAATTCCTCGATTATTTTACTTGACATTTTTACAAATGGCCCGACAACTTCCGGCCAATGGAATGGGGGTGTTTATTCCCTCCTCCCCCCCCCCCACCTTGGTTTCAGGGTTCCCATGGTCATGGAAAAACCTGGGAAGTCATAAAAAGAAATATATTTCAAAGTCATAAAATAATCATAGAAATTGATTGTGGGTATGGGCCATGTGTGGCTATTGCAGTCTTGTATGGTATTCATACACTGCTTGGATGCTGCAAACCACATGAAAATGGTTCTTATCTGGTCATGGATGATAGGCAAAAATGGGTCAAAGGGTCACAGAATTTGGTGTGTAAATTTCGGTGGGAACCCTGCTGTTTTCCCAATGCACATTTAGAATTCTTCTACTTTACTAAAGTGTAGGTTATATTGCTTAGAACCTTTTTTAAAATCAATGCGTGATTTATCAAATATATATGAAGTTCTGCATTTTTGGATGATGTACTTCTCATATCACCAATAATCAATACTGCAGCACACCATCATTGCAAATGTTGCCTCAGAACTCTTAGAAATGTATTTTATTGTAATCTGCATTAAACAAGTACCAAGACTAATACTGCCAACTCAAAAGAGTTTATGAACTGTATAAATACTGCATTTGTTTGAACTTAGTTTTACCAAACCATTTATTTTGGGGGCCCTTTTTTGTCTTTTTTGGGGGGTCTTTGTTTATCACTTCTAATATTTTATATTTGATCCCTTCATTTATGGATTCTCAGACCAAGAAGACGAAAGAAGAAAACAGTGTCGTCACCCGCCCAAAAACTTGAGAACAGTGACGCGACTACCGATGCAGACACTCCTCGTCGACGACCACCAAAAGGTCACAGCAGGTCGCGTACGACCCCGAACATCTCTCAGCTCGATGGCGAGACCACTCCTATCAAGAGGACTCCGAGAAAGAAAAAGGTGAATTTAGACGATAGCACGAACTTGGGAGAACTGACCGAAAATGGTGAAACTCCGCGAAGTGCTCGTGGACGGAAAGGATCGAGGGAGAATCTTTTAGAGGATGGTGGATCAGCCTGGAAGAAAGGAGGAGGTGGAGGAAAAAGGAAGACAAAGACTAGACATTTAGATGATGATTTAAATCTTTGATGCGATATCTTGGATTCAATCTCAGAGTCACTATAGACGTGTGGTTTTGAGGAAGACTGCTTGGATGGTAGTTGAAGAGAATCTCTGTTTGTAGTGGAGCGTCTTGATAAATTGATGATGTAAACACTCGATAACAGCAGACAGGCTTTAATCTTGCGCGTTTGTTGGATCTATTCAAGGTCCTCAAATGATGGAGATGGAGTGGTCAGATGTGGCATATACAACAATGGGCAAATCTGATTTTTAATGCCTCCGCAACGAAGTTGCGGGAGGCATTATGTTTTCGGGTTGTCCGTCCGTGCGTCCATCCGTCCGTTACCGGTTCTCATTACCGCGATAACTTAAGAACCACTTATCGGATTTTGATGTAAGTAGGACCAAGTATGTAGTAAGATGCACCAATGAACTGATTAGATTTTGGAGCTCAAAGGTCAAAGGGCCTAAAATATGTCTGATTTGGGCTTGTTACCATGATAACTTGAGAATGGCCGGTCGGATTTTGATGTAACTTGGGTGAAGTATGTATTATAAGGCACCAATGAATTGATTAGATTTTGGAGCTGAAAGGTCAAAGGTCACCGGGCCTAAAATATGTCTGATTTGGACTCGTTACCGCGATAACTTGAAGACGGCCAGTTGGATTTTCATTCATGTAACTTAGGTGAAGTCTGTAATATGAGGTACCAATGAACTGATTAGATTTTGGAGCTCAAAGGTCACCGGGCCTAAAATATGTCTGATTTGGGATCGTTACCACGATAACTTGAGAACGGCCAGTCAGATTTTGATGTAACTTGGGTGAAGTATGTATAATGAGGTACCGATGAACTGATTAGATTTTGGAGCTCAAAGGTCAAAGGTCACCGGGCCTAAAATATGTCTGATTTGGACTCGTTACCGCGATAACTTGAAGACGGCCAGTTGGATTTTCATTCATGTAACTTAGGTGAAGTCTGTATTATGAGGCACCAATGAACTGATTAGATTTTGGAGCTCAAAGGTCAAAGGTCACCGGGCCTAAAATATGTCTGATTTGGGCTCATTACGGGGATAACTTGAGAATGGCTGGTGGGATTTTTATGTAACTGGGGTGAAGTATGTATTATAAGGCACCAATGAACTGATTGGATTTTGGAACTGAAAGGTCGAAGGTCACCGGGCCTAAAATATGTCTGATTTGGGCTCGTTATCGCGATAACTTGAGAACGGCCAGTCGGATTTTCATGTAACTTGGGTGAAGTATTTTTTATGAGGTACCAATGAACTGATTGAATTTTGAAGCTGGAAGGTCAAAGGTCAAAGGTCACTGGGCCTAAAATATGTCTGATTTGGGCTCATTACTGTGGTAACTTGAGTATGACTGGTCCGATTTTGATGTAACTTAGGAGAAGTATCTAATATAAGGCACCAATTTACTGATTCGATTTTGGAGTTGAAAGGTCAGAGGTCAAAGGTCACAAGGCCTCATGTCTGAATTGAGCTCATTGTCACAATCATTATAGAACTGCTTATTAGATTTTACTGTAACTTGGTCAAAGGTCACATGGGCTTATTGATCTCACTGGTCATGTTACCATCAATTGGATGGGAGTGTGGACTGCGGAGGCATACCCATCGACTGTGTGCAGTCGAACTATTCTAGTTAAAATTTATTATGTGTATGGCCATAAGAATGATGTTGATTTTAATGGTGATGATACTCCCCATCACCATCATCATAACCATCATCATCATCACCATCATCATCATCCTCATCATCTTATCATCATCATCATCATCAATTAACCAATCATATTTATGATTGGAGGCGTCCTCATTATCTTTAGCTTCATTGAAATCATCATGATTTTGACCATCAAGATTTCAGTCATGATGATTGAGCTAATGATGATCATTATCATGACTGAAGTCATAACAATCATCATCGTCATCTTCATCTTTAGCATCATGGAGATCATGATAATGATCATCATCATGAAGATTGAAATCATTATCAACATCATGATTGAATTGATGATAATCATGACTGAATCACAATCATCATCAGCATTTGTATCATTGAGATCAAATCATTATCATCCATAGCATCATTGAGATCATGATAATTATCATCATCGTCACCATAAAGATTGAAGTCAGTGATGATAACATTGTCATCATCATCATCATCATCATCATCATAGATGGATGATAATCCTGACATAATATCCTGAGTCCATTCCTAACCAGAGATGGAGTCAAGCCCAACCTTGGAGGCCAAATTTTGCCGGCCTTGGCCTTGGCCTTGGACTGAGTCACGTGTACAAAGTTTATTTGAAAAATGCTTTTCCAGTGGCCTCGTGACTCGGGACGGTCGGCCTCGACTCTATCGCCATTCCTAAGAGCAGAACCTAGTTCTGATAAGTGTGTTAGGCTGAGTTCTTCATCAATAAACACAACCAGAAGTTGAATAGAATTCATGACATTGTTGGTTACAGTTCTGACTTGTAGTAATTTATTTAATTTTAAAGTACTATTCAACAAATAGGTTCAGTGTAATTACCCATTACTTTAAACAAGAGTGAAGTTTTTTTTTACTTGAATGCCATGCAGGAGTAAATTGCATTGGCGATTGACTGCGTAACTCACCTTGAAAAATAAAAATCTCTGCATGCAGGGAAATTGTAAGTAAGAATTAGTACTTGCCAACATGTAAATAAAAATATATATTATTGAGTATAACAGTTTTGTACAGGTCATCTTGATTTTTTAAATTGAAATAATTGTACTTAATAATGTATTGCTGCGTAATTTACAACCTTGTTTTTAGGTGAACTGAGCAGTTCATACAATCTGACATTTTGAAGTGATGGCATATCATGACCCAACACATAAATGTTCCAACATTTTATTTAATGCAACATTTTATGCAATCACCTTGATATACTTTTATAGCCATGCATGTATACTTATCCGTCCTGTATGTATTTCTCCTTATTTCATTCATTAAGTTGAGGAGGAATTTTATTGTTTTCATCCCTCTTATATCCAATATTTTCATGTTCCAGTATCAATTGAAGTTATAGTAATGATCAGTATGCACATAGCAACTAATACATTTAACTCTTAACTGTTACACCATTCATGATACCCTTTCAGTAATTGTTAAAAGAATAAAAATTATGACAGTAATCCTATTTGGTATTATATTTTTGGATAAAAATAATAATATAATAATACCACAATGCTTATATAGCGCATATTACTGCCAAATGCGTCTCTATGCGCTTTTTTGAAGAAAAAGAAAACGTTAAGAAAGAAAAATGCTGGCAACTGTTAAATATAACTCAGTCAAAGTACTTTTTGAATAAATATGTTTTTAAGGAGGATTTAAACTTTTGTGTTGCAGAGGAATTCTTCAAATATGATGGGATGGTATTCCAGAGTGAAGGGGCAGCATGAGCAAAAGATCGCTCCCCATAAAACTTGGTCTGAATACTCGGACAATGCAAAAGATCTTTTTCAATAGATCGTAGATTGCGAGATGGTACATACGTAATCAGACATTCACTGAGATATTTTGGAGCCATTGCATGCAGACATTGAAAGGTTAAAAGCAGTATTTTGAACATTAAACGTGACTGGATTGGGAGCCAATGTAGTTGCTTCATTACTGGTGTGATAAAGGATTGTTTCTTAGTGCGGGTGATTAATCGCGCTGTGGAGTTTTGAATTACTTGCGGTCTGTTCAGTTGGGAATCTGGCATGTTAAAGAGTAAACTATTACAATAGTCTAGATGACGTGTCACTAAAGCCTGTACAAGCTTCTTAGTTGTCTTTGCATCCAAGAATTGACAAACCTTACCAAGTTTACACAAAGCAAATGATAGTAGAGAGGAAGAGTCCTCACTGAATAACTCATTAAAATGGTAGGTTTCCATTGAATATTTTCCTACAAATTTAACCCGTTGGAGACTAAGAATGAGATATCTCAGGCTGAGGTCTATGGAGAATGCATGTTATATTGAAATCCAATCGTCTCCAATGGGTGAAGTCTTTATCACAGATTTTGTGTGAAATGGAGAAAAGCATGTGCTTTTTTCATAGGTTTATCAACATCTATTGATCCAAAAGGCCTTTACAGGATATTATGTATATTCTGAATTGTTGACAACATAGTACTAGCTAAAAATGTACATTTCTGAAAAGAATATACTTTTATCCATCTACACGACACTGTCCTCCAACTTGCATGTAAGAAAAATAGCTATTTGAACTTGACCTTACACTCCAAAACTAGGCCAATGCTGCGTTGTTCAAATATGTTTGACACGTTACCATTTAAAAAAAAGAAACAATTTTAAACCCCAAGTCACTGTGTTAGAAAAATTGTGATTTTTAAATGCCCAGTTGCTACCAAAATTGACACACATTTTGGTATTGATCAAGAAAATAAGAAGGCTGCAACTGTATTTAACATTATTTTGTGAATTATAAGACATGATTTATAGTGACAAAACGATACGTGTGCACACTGTGTACGATATATGTAATGAGACAAATACACTTTTTAAAAGCTTTGCGAATTGGTAAGGAATTGAAGCTTCAGTATAATTGATATGAAAAATACAGTCAGAAAAGTTAGACCTTGGATTTCAGTCGAACAGTATAAGTAAGGAAATGTAGTTGGATGTATTGCAAATGCAAAGCCTTGATTTAAATGGCACTTTTTTTTCAACCTAATGCTCATGTGTGTCCCAACTTCCCGAAATATATCTCAAGAATGATGCTACCTTTACAAGTTCAATTTTCATCTTTAAAAATTAAAATACATCATACTAAAACATATGATCTTGAGATTTACACTAAATCCTAACTATTTACTCACTTGACACACACATAAAAAACTGAAAAAGACGAGAAAATGTATGTATGGCTCATATAGAATGTGAAGTCGGAGGTCTGTTATGTTGTATTCAGAGTATGTTCATAATTTGTATCTTTATGTATTTTACTTTGTATATATGTATATATTTTTCATAAATTTGGACAAGCAGTATTGTATCTCAATGAAACCTTGATGAATAGTACTTATCATGGCAGCATGAACAAATTGATTTTTCCTCATAAATTATGACTACAAACAGTGACTTCAATTTGGTGTTATTCTTATTTGCTGTATTTTGTGTATTTGTGTCCGTGTGTATGTGTGTGTCCATGTGTGTGTGTGTGTGTGTGTGTGTGTGTGCATGCATATGTGTGTGTGTGTGTGTATGTGTGTGTGTGTGTGTGTGTGCATGTGTGTGTGTATGTGTGTGTTTGTGTGTGAGTGTTTGTGTCTGTGTGTGTATGTGTGTGTCTCTGACTCTGTGTGTGTGTGTGATAGAAAGTAGCAACTGAAACAGGATGTGAACAAAATCACCGTGAACAACGCTGTCATCACGTCCAAACGAGGCAACAAACAAAAAATAATAGTAATTAAGTGATAAAGTGATCAGACGAAAACTATTATCTTTATTCTAAATGAGGTGTTTTCAAAAAAAGGTGAGTGTTTTTTCAGGTAATTGAAGGGGGGGGTGTTTGACACCTTCAACGCCTCACCGCTTGGTAACGCCGTGATGATGATGATGATGATAAATATATGATGTTGAAGGTGGTGGTGGGGTGGTGGTGGTGTTGTGGTGGTGGATGGGGTGGTGTGGGTGGGGTGTGGTGTGTTGTGGTGTGTGGCGGGTGGTGGTGTTGGTGGTGTGGGTGTGGTGGTGTTGGTGGGTGTGGTGGTGGTGGTGGGTGGTGGTTGGTGGCTGGTGGTGTGGTGGGGTGTGGTGGTGGTGGTGGTGGTGATGGTGTGTGTGTGGTGGGTGTGTGGTGGTGGTGTGGTGGGGTGGGTGGTGTGGTGTGTGTGGGTGGTGGGTGGTGGAGTGATGGTGAATATGGTGGTGGTGTGTGGTGGTGGTGGTGGTGGTGGCGTGGTGGTGTGTGTTGGTAGGTTGGTGGTGCTGGTGTGTGTGGTGGTGGTGGGTGGTGTGGTGGTGGTGGTGCGACCAGGAATCTTCGCCAATGAAAAGAATCGAAGTAGTATGGCTTCCCGAGTTGGACTGCAGAAGCTCAAGATCTCTGATCACAACAGATTGTGCCTATGACGAGTCTTGAATTACGCGTCTCTGAACCCGAAGATGTAAAGTCGGGGCGGTCCTGAAATCGACTACTACCAATATACAGCCAGGCGGGGACAAGGGGGTCTGTCGCCCCTTGTTTATCGGCAAGTTAATGAAAATAAATCGGTGACTGTGAAATCACGGAAGTGGCAGATTGGTCAACAGGTCAACGGGAGATACAACGGACCCCTACCCCTGGCCATAGGGCGATATCTAGGGCCTTATCTGCACATTGAAATTGACCCATTGTGTTTCATGTATCTTCGCTTTTATTTTTAATTTTACGCGTGCACCAAGTTCATAATAGTTATCATGTGCTTCTAACAAATATTGCTTTCTTTTCACTAAACCATTCACCCGTCCCCACTTTTCTAATTTGTATTTTGTTCCATCACCTACTTTTCCCCAATTTTAACTTATTTTATGTTATATTATTTCTTTCTTTTTTTTCATTTTTAGCAATTAGGTCACACACAAAATTTAGTTGTATCATGCAGTGTCGTTTTCAATATTAAAGCATACAAAGTTCAAGAAGGATGCAAAAATATCTTAAAGTAGGGTTCGTGTATCAACAGATAGTGTTTCATTACACTCCCTCCAACTCCTAGATTTGGTCCTACTGTTAGAATTTCATATTTGAAAAAAATGAAAGTATAGGCCTACAACCAGCCGGGGGGAAGGGGATTCAGTTAATAAATCTAGCACTCTCCGAGTATTGCATTGATAATGACAATGACTTGAGTTAGGACATTCCAAGGCGGGAATAACAATATCAGACAAATACGATTTTAAATACGGTAGGCCTATATTCTTGTGACGA
>JZLH01S0605801.1:21325-35480 GCA_001188425.1 Eucidaris tribuloides | reverse complement strand
ACATGTATTGATCGATGCAGTTTACTTGGAAATTACCCAATAATGTGGGTAAATATAATTTCGTGTACTTGGGTTTTCCTCGGTATTGGTTAAAGTACAATTTCCCCCCCCACCTATACACACACACAACAACACAACACACACACACACTACACTACACACGCACGACACACACACACACACACACACACACACACACACACACACACACACACACACACACACACACACACACACACACACACACACACACACACACACACACACACACACACACACACACACACACACACACACACACACCTTTTGAGAATCCTTGATTCGTTAAAGGGCTGTGACATTATTTGGAAAAGTCAAATAATTGAAATGTATACCAATTTATACACTGGCTAAAATGTATATTCAGGCTGGAAGGATCTTGAATTTTGTTTACTTTAGGAGAAAAATGTGTTTTTTTTCTGTATAAAATTAAATATAAGATCTATGAGCAGACCCCCTTACAAATTGATACAATTATAGAAGTACACAACAAATTTGACCATCACAACATATCCTAATAATAATCATGCAACAAAGAGGTAATGATTAAATGTGAAATGTTCACAGCATAAACCTTCAACTGTATACTTTATTCTGGCATTATTGTGTCCTAAAATTACTCTGAATATGGCTATTTTCCTGGTACATGTATTTTAAGAGTAAAGAAGAGAGTTTATCGTCTTGTATCACTGTAGAACTTTGCTCACACGACGTCACACATTACCTTATTTAGGTCCCTTCCGTGGGACCTCAACCTCCCCCCCCCCCCGTCCTACTTTACAAAGATGTATCGATGACTACACCGGATTTTATAAGGTGCAGACCATTTTTAAAAGATGCAGCTGACGCGCAAGGAGCGACCATTATCATTTCGATCCGATTGGAGACATCACCTCATCTCACTATTCATGAGAAACTATAAAAGCGTTTCTTGTTTACGCTAAGAGTTTTTTTTCCGATTTCAAATGTCAACGGTCTGACTCACCGTAATAACCTACCCAGTAATGTTAACTAGAGATGAATGAATTACAGGTTTTCAAACTCTTATCCCGTCTATTCACATTATAAGATGACATGCATCACTAGTAAGTCGGTGTTATTCACATTTTTGTGGTCCACTTACTAACCGTCACTGATTTTTTCCTCTTTTACAAGATGTTACGTAACCGTCCTTATTCACTATTTCATTGATTACTTCTTAGCGATATTGTGTCAGATTTACCATACAGAGATTTTGTGTGGGTTGACGAAAACACCGTAATGTAAACGTGAATTGAAAGTGGGCTTTTATGAAGTTGTGTCCTTGATCTAACAAAAGGTAGCACAGTTGCAAAGTATCGCTTGATCAAAGACACACACTGACATTGTGGAGCTTTAAAGGAGAATGAAACCCACTCTACTTGCATTCAGAGAATACATAACAATAAGAGAAAGAAAATGGTGAAAGTTTGGACAAATTTGACAGAACCGTTCAAGAGTTATAAATGTTCAAAGTTTACATAATCCTTATGTATGGAGGATTCTTAAATTGGCAACAGCCAACACTACCACTTTTTGAGATGAAAGTGTGGAGAACTCCCCATTGGTTTTGTACACAAATTTTCACAAATTCACGTTTTCCTGAAATGTTAGTTGTGAAGGTAATCAAATTCTTCCAGAAAACATGTACAAATCATTTTTGGTGGGACATACTTGTACAACAAACAAGAGGCAATCAGATATTTCATAAAAAATGAGAATATGTGAAAAATTGTGTACAAAGCCAATGGGGAGGTCTCCACATTTTCATCTAAAAAAAATGGAAGAGTTGCCAATTTAAGAATCCTCCATAATAATGATAAAATAAACTTTGAACTTTCATAACTCTTAAACAGTTCAACAAAGTTTGCTCAAACTTTCACTGTTGTATTTCTTTTATTGTTCTGTATTCTCTGAGTACAGGAAGATGTCTGGGTTTCATTCTGCTTTAATTAAAAAAAAATTGTCGAACTGTGATATCTGAGCCACATAGTAGTGACAAATAAACACCCTAGAATACAAAAGTTTGGAAAATTATGCTGCCACTGGCAAGATATGCATGGATGAACCATTTCCACTGCGGTGGAGTATAAAATAGCCTAGATCTACTCACAGTAAAATCTATGGGAGGAAATGGGCATGGAGAATCCGGTCAACCTGAGTACTCGTAGATTTTCACTTTTTAAAGCACTAAATAATCATTTTGAAATACAATTTCTTGAGGGCCCCATTTTTAGACCTTATCCCAAAGACACTTAGAGCATTGAGGATTATGCAGCTTACATTTTTTTTCAAAGTGTGGTCATTTTTAGCTTGTGGCTTTAAGAGTGCTATTTTGCCCATAACCGACGGAGATTAGCCATCTTGGTGGTATTCAAGTTAGAAAAGTTGTGAAAAGAACGAAGGGGAGCTAAGAGCATGCGTTTATCCATTGGAATTATTACAGGAATTTTCAAATTCCAAATTCGCTATTGTGCCATTATATCCTAATTTTATCACAAAATCTCACATAATGCTGAATATACCAAACTTAGATTGTCTAACGGTTATTCCCTTTTAAAACATTAGAATGATTAAGGTTTCGTTTAAATGTGTCAATTTGTAACCGTCGATTTTTCAAACAATAAATGCCCAGTTTTATTGCTCGAAGACAATGCAAGAAGTGAAGTAAAGTGTTTTCATTGCCTCTTACTAGACATGTATATTATTCCTTGAATGAGACGCTTTCGCTACAGACAAGAAAATTCTATTTGAATCACATTGGTTCACAATAAGCCCCCCTGCAAAAATTCCCAATATAGTGGTGTCGTTCATGTTTACTATTTAGAGGCAGCACAGGCACATACAGGCGAGAATGGTGATCACACACACACCACAACAACACACACACACACACACACACACACGCACACACACACACACACACACACACACACAAACAAACAAACACACACACAAACACACACAACGAAAATAATACAGCAAATCCCGCAAACATGACAAATGAGCGGCAGATGGGGTAGGTTTGGCAGAGTAAGACTTCGACTTTAGAAGGAGTTCAAATACACTTTATACTAAGTGTTGTATTTCTTTTACATATGGAAAATGTTTGAAAAGATTTTCTACTAATATCGTGATAACATCATGATATCAGCCACTATAACAAGGGTATACATCTAGGGAAATCATGGGTTAACTAAGATTGTTTGGATAAAAAAAATACCTGGTATTATCATTCCAGAGGAGAGTTTAAAGATATTGCTAAAAGGGTGACTATATAGTTCGCATTTGTTTTTAAGTCACAGTTGTCATTTATACAATGCACGCCACTGTCGCCAACAACACAAATTGCAAGTACACACATAAATCACACCACACGACAATAAAAACGTCTATCTTTTACCGTGCTGCATCATCTATCAAAATTCAAAAAAGATAAATAAATAGAAAAATAATGTCCATATCTTGCTGTAAAAGAAATCAAGAAGGAACAACAGAATATTGACACAGTACAGGGTTTGTTTTGATCTGTTTTGATAAAAGGAAAGTTTATTAAACTTAACCAGTGCATAAAAACTTTCACAGTAACAGGTATGATTAATACATCCTAAAATAGACTACACTTAGTCGAAAGTCGAAACCAATGATATAAAATACCAAAATATACAAATCATGGTTTTTATGTTGAGAAAAGAAACCATTGTCTATACACAAACATGTTCTCTAACGACTGAACAGTGATGGAATTACAGTGAACATTTCAGTCACTCCATAAAGAGTGAAATTTCCCTGAAATTCTAAGATTCATCCCGTATGGAGCGAAATTTATCCAAAAATTCAATGGAAAGCCAATCTTCACTCTGAACTCACTCTTCAAAGAGTAAGCTTAGTCACTCGTTTCATTCTAGAGAGTTTGGTATAGCTAGACTTATATATTTGTACTCGTGTACTGTATAGACTTGCATAATAATGTAAACAAAATGATTTGTTTTGGAACATTCAGTTGCAATCGCATTTCCGGTAAATGTTTGATTGCGTATTTCGGGATCAATCGTCATGATATGCTTATTGACGGTCAATAGATAGTTAGATACACTACAGTGTTGTGTTTTAGCTTTTGATTACGAGGAAGAATTCCTTGTTCTGACCCAATTCAACTTCCCGTGGAATGGTGACTACATGAATTGAATATGATGCAATATATCAAGAAACTAGCAAAACTTTTGATGTTGTTTTAGAAAGTTTATCAGGATAACGGCTAAATCCACATTTTCTGGTCACCGCCACCGCCACTGGGCTTGGTTGCTGGCGTATCAGCGGGAGCCTGGGCGCGGCGCATCTCGTATCTCTGATTTCTGTTCTGTTTTGGAGCACTTGGTCCGAAGCCGAGCTGGAAGGCAAGCACCTCCAAAACAAAAATGATCACCGCGGATCCCATTCCAATGATCATAAGATAGTACATTCCTTGAAGATCGACAGCCGTCAGTGAGAAGAGGGCTTGTTGCTCCCAGTACGTCATCGTGGTCTGGTTGCAGGGTCCCCGAAGTTTGGGATCTCTCCAGGTCGTGTTGTGCCACAACTGCTCCAGAATTCCCCGCTCACTGAGGCGTTCGATCGCATATGACAGCTGGTCTCGCAATGGCGAGCCAGAAGCTACGCCTAACCCGTATTCCACCTGAGCAAAGCTGCCACCAGAGATAACTATATTACACGGCCACGGTCTCGCATTAGCTGCAAGAACTCTGCGATCGTGGATAAAGGCGTATTTGCCGTTGGAATATCGGACACGATGAACGCCATCTTCGACCTCGAGGACGATGCCGCTGTCGTCACGATAAATGGACGTCGCCGACTGGACAGTTTCCCAAAGACGTCGGTATTCCGGGATGCGGTTGTCGCGGAAGAAGTCGTAGGCCGAGCTGTCTTTGACGAAACCGACATCGATGGTCGTTTGGTCGAAGAGATCACCAACATCGCGGACAAGGATGATGCCCTTGGACGCCCTGAGGAAAGGACTCAAGTTGAGGAGGTACAAGAACACCATGACAAGCATGAATAAGTACCAGAAGGCACTGAGGATGCGACCTGCAACGGAGCGAGGGGATACATCGTAACCCTTTATGTACATTGTGGTGATCATGTACCAGGCAGTGTTAGAGAAATTGAAGCTCTCGCCCTGCTCAGGGGTCGCTTCACCACGTTTCGCCTTGGCGCGCCATTCGTAAGGACTGAAATAGCAGACGAGGAAAAGAAGAACACCGGCCACAATTACGGCGGCAAAGTTACTGAGCCAGACGTTCCAATCGTAAGGAAAGACGGGGACGAAGGGATACTCCCAGACGTAACTTGGATGCTTGATGAGGATGCCCAAGTCACTCCTCATGAAAGGTACGGTGTAATCGATGTACTCGTCACGTTCACTGGTGATGGCCATGGGGGCAGCGGCAATGTCAGCGTACTAGAATGAAAAGACAGAAAGTTCAAAATAAATGCCATCATTCACTGCATGGTTTACGTAATAACTAAGTGCCTAATATCAAGAAACACTTGACCTGTCTTCTGTGTTAACTAAAGACGGTGCCTTAACCAATATTTTCTTTGTATATGTTAAATAAACAGTGGTCTGTTTCAGTCGTACAACTTACATCTAACATCTTCCGTATTCAGTACCGGAACCTTGAGTATCGCGGAGGATGCACAAATTCATTCAGAAGACTTCAAATAAAATAACTAGCGTAAATCCCCACTCCCTAAGGATCATTCCTGCCAAGTTTGGGCTAAATCCAATCATGCGCATCGGGCGTTTTAAAAGAGAACATAAAATCGTGAAAACGGTTTACGCACGCTCCGCGCAGCACGATTGCAATAGCCTCACTGTGAGCTTTCGGCCCAGGTGAGCTTAAAATCCTCAAACTGAAAGTTAAACACAATCAAATAAGCCAAAGCCAGAGATAATCTAACTTGCTGAAGCCCAAAAGCAGAAAAGAAAAGAAAAAGAAAAGAAGAAAATTCATAATTTAAATCTAGAAGTGGCCTATAATATATAGATAGATGAAGCCATAGTGAAATCGATAGAAATAATAGATTAAGATAATTAATAGATAGATAGATCAATAGTAGATAGATAGATAGATAGATAGATAGATAGAAATACGATAGAAGTACGATAGATAGTCGGACCCGCGCCGAACCTCCCGATTATTTGACCATTTAACGCTTGTCACTTACCCCCCACAAGCCTCTCCATGTCCGACTCCACTCCCTGTGGAATAAATCGTGCGTCCATACTTCCTCGGCCGCCCAAGAATTCGATGACGTACTTGGAATTCATGACCGAGCTCCCGTTTCGACGATTCATCTGATGTTGCGAAGAAGTCGGAACTGTATGCGATGACCCAGCCCCACTATCGATCAGTTAGTGAGTTTCCTTAGAGGACAAAAATAAAAATCAGCAAAAGTTTTTAATTTGAAGAAACCTTTCATCGAACATAAAACAGTGGTTGAGCGTAATCTATAATTTTCAGCTCACATATAATACAAACCATTGAATCTAAAAAGTGAATACCAATAGGCTTCTGTGATACAGATGCTAGTATTAACGTCTTGGTATCTAAATCATACACGAATGAAATAGTGTTGTTTTTTCATCTACATTTGAATTGCATTGCTGAAACCATAAAATATATTCGCTGTATTTTATGATTTAACACTGGTTAATTCTATAAGTCGGATGGTGTTAAATCTAGTTACTCCAAGACACCACGTAATTGACGTCAATTTCAGCGTTTGCGGAATGGTACATGTTGATCTCGAGCCGGGATTTGGCGACTTCATGCCACGTTGATTTGTTCCTCAGTACTTCGCGTATTTGGTCCACTCTCCGGGATTGATTCTGTAAAGTAAGATTACGTCACGGTGGTTTCTAGCCAATCGCCACCAATATTTGCTTCTGCAAAAAATTCACCTCTTTCTTAATCTTCATTAATAAGAAGACGAATTTGGGGTTCCCATTAATGTAATTTTATATATTACTATAATGGAAGCGATCATGGGTTTCAATGTTGAACATTGACATACATAGAACATTTCCAACCGGCCTCAATGGATCACTGAATCATCAAAACGGAACTACTTGATGCAGGCTGTATTCGGTTCAAATTATAGGTCACGGCCTGGACGTATATATACCTTTCAGCTCAGCACTAAAAACAATTGTTTGGTTAAGAGGCCATAGTTAGCAACTGTTATCTACTGTTAACAAAACATCTGAGCAACATGATAATCATTCTAGAGTCTCGGATAGTTATACAAATGAAGCACTGAAAAGAGTCGGCTCATGACGATTATAACCGTTTTTAAAGAAGTAGAAAGACATTGGCAACCATTCTCTGTTTCCCATGTAGAACTGCTGGTTATATGAATTTGTCCCGATGGACATCAATTGATTTGCCGATATTCTTGATCATAGGTGCTTATGAACAGCATAGCTGTCCTATAAGCATGTATTCTCAGTTCTATTGTGCATGTTGAACTTTAACACACCACACTAGGCCGAATGTCAATATTTTTTGGATAAGTTAAATGGGGGGTTTTTCCGACAATGTGAACCAACACGCTTCGACTAATTGTCGAGCATATTAGATTATCACCTGTTTAGTTCTGTATGTTAAATAAAATACAGCAACTTTGTAGGACAACTTTGGAAAGACGGTGTAAAGAAGCAACATCTTATACTGATTCGGTATAGA
Organism: Eucidaris tribuloides; assembly: GCA_001188425.1. Taxonomy (NCBI): domain Eukaryota; kingdom Metazoa; phylum Echinodermata; class Echinoidea; order Cidaroida; family Cidaridae; genus Eucidaris; species Eucidaris tribuloides. Next base: position 27,675 of record JZLH01S0605801.1, on the reverse strand, counting down.
AATGGCCGTGTTCCCTTGCCTTGGAATGGTACTGGTGGTAGTTGGTTCGGGCAAATTTCTCGTTGAAAGAAACATGGCCGCGTGAGGCACCTCCACTGATCTGTTAGTAAAGTAAGGTTAAAGAAAAGAAGGTAAATTACATATTACACGTTAATACTGAAATCTTATCGTTTGTTTATAATGTACTGCTACAACTACCTCGACATGTATGTCTTTCACTCAAGACCAAACTTAAGTATAACTTGCTCAGGTATTTTCAATTTGATATATTCGGGATCTTAGAGTTGCCCCATGAGCACAATTTTACAAGTAAGAAGCTACAATACGATTAGAATAGTATTCTAGATACAGATATGAAAGTTAGACGTAACTTTAATTCGGCCAAGTCTGCTACGACAGCCATTGTATTTCTGACGTTTAAACAACATTTTGATTAAATGTTACCATAACATTTCCCCCGAAAACACGAGATGAGACAATCGTTATCAGTTAACTCAACTAATCATTTTGATACCCAACAATAAATGTCATTGTATTTCCATTGAGACAATATTGTTCTTCCAAACGTCGTGGTTTTCCTTTGAATGTTCATTTATCACAAAAACATAAAAATAAATGTAACGATGCAGTTTTAGTAAGGTGATACGGTGTGTACCACTGTTTCATATTTTTTATCTCACCTGTCTGACTATCTTGTAAACGGGGAAAAGCTCGCTTCTTCGCGAACGAGGGGCACTGGGAGTTTTCCGTGGGGAAGTTCCCGAGCGCTGCCGATAGTTGCTCGGAAGGCTTCCGAAAACCATGACGACGGAATCGTAGGCGACCTTGACGCGGTAGAAGGCCACTCCCCTGGTTCTCGGCCGCGTTGCCGTGGTGTAACGGACGTGACGTTGGGGCACCTTGTTCATTAGGCGTCGGGTGATGTAGGGCATCTTCACTTCTCTAGACATGACGCAGACCACGTGAAGTGTAAGGTCCTGTCTAACACGAAAATTGCCGAAACTTTTTATGATTTGTTCTGGCTCGAATGAACAATCTTTACAAATCATGCAATGTGCATTTTTTATATAAGGCAGGTAGGTGCTTAAATTTATCTGTATTGAAAGTATTATTCCTTATCGTAAGTACCCTAAGTGTGTATTGGGTACATCTATTAATTGTTTGTCCCACTCTTATCGTCCCCTTTTTTCCTTACCTTTTCGTCAATGCTTCTGAGATGGTGTTTGACTCAGCTGAAAAGCAAACCGAATCGTTTGGCGCAACAAAGAAACAAGTAGGGATACGGACTGAAGATGACTAAATGAAATCGTGAAAATCTGTTGTTAAAACCGATAGAAGAGTGTTGCGACTTTGTCCTCCAAAGTGTGGCATAGAGTTGCTAATGAGGAATCATCGCATCCGGATTTTCTTTGAATTGCAAGCGGTCATAGACCCTTTGACCTGTAGCAAGAATAGACAGCCATCTGACAGTGATTGCACGGGATTCAACAGAAGCAGAAACAGAAAGGTCCAGCCAATTATGTTCTGTTATTCTCCGATATATATGTTTCGGTTTCATTTTCCTTCAAGCAGGTAACTAGGTAACTGCCTTCCTAATCATGTATTCGATATTTATGACTTAGCGTATGAAATATTTAAAAGTAGTTTATTTGTACTGACGACATTGCCAAAAACCAGTGACTATCCATCCCCATGAGCCTTGGTTTCGGATGCCTGAAAGACGAGTAAATCAGAGGGTCATTGTGATTATTATTAAGGTACGAAATAAATATGGTGAATATTAAATTTCTGAAAACAAAGTATCGTTGAGGGATATTATTAATTTGTAATTCTAATTCCCTTGGAAACAACTAAATTATTTGTTATGTCAGAGTGAAGTGTTCCATTTAATGTTGCCAGTTTGGTATATTCTACGACATCAGAAGACTGAAGTATTCATTTAACCCCTTGTAAGAGATCTGTATATTGATCCTATCTCCTACTATTTAAGAGCATGGAAACTTCAAATGGAAAATACGAGAGAGTGTTTGTGAATTAGCAATTTTCCATATTTGAAAAATGAGATTCACATCTGAAGTAACGCCATGCTACAGATATTCAAGCTCTACTAAACTGGCATCATTAAAAATGATTTTTTTTTACTAATTGCTGAGTTAGCGGATTACAAATGGCATGCATTGTAGAAAAACTTTCATGTGTTTAAACCTAGTGTTGCTTATGGGTGTTATTTAAACACGCAAAAATAATTATGTTAAATCACCAAGAAGTATTATCTTTAACACCGAGGTGCTCGAAATAACTCACCTGTATCTATTCGGGGTAAGACCACCTGATTTTAGATGTAAACAACCAGTTTATGCAGTGTGACTCTATGACGTTCAAAAACTTCAATGGACAGACATAGTCGACTCTACATGTATTATGTACCCGCGCCGTGGTGAATGAATCAAATCAAAATAGTTTGCTCAATGGAATTTAGAGAAAGAGTTTTTCGTAGTTAACCAAAACAACAATAACAAGAAGTCATAAATTACACTCGCACGAGCTCCAGGCAGTTTCTTCGTATTGAAGAATGAGAAGGAGTTGCTTTTAGGGTGGCCTCGGAATAACCTCGCCAGTCATTCTATGGTCGTCTGAGATGGGAGAAGTCTGACCGTCTGGTTGTAGAGAGCCGCGATCCGACCATCACCTTCGCCGAAATGGTGGGCTGTTGTAACGGAAAAAGAAACACGCAGAATAAAAAAAAAGGTCCCTCTCAAAGCAGATAAAAGCGCCTCCCTTTCGACTCAATTTCACAATTTACGAGCAACGATCGCGCTGTAAACTATTTTTTTTTCTTCTTCTTTTTTTTTTTAGAAAATATTGCTTGCTTTTCTTCTGGCAGTCCGGATACATACAGTATTTTATTAATGGAAAATATGGTTGTATCATATAATAAGAACTTATACGTTTTATCAGCCTTCTTAGGTTGAAATTGTCGAAGTTTATCAGAGGGCATTTAAAAGATGAACGGTTTTGTGGAGTATGGTCCACATTCAAAGGGTTTCATCTACCTCACATGTTTCAATATGTTACTATTAACCACCTAAGCTCTCCCTTTTGTTTTACTACTTTCAAAAACATTCATTTCACAACCATAATTTCAGTGTCCTCACACCTTTTAACCAACGCATAAATCAAATCCTTGAGATTCTTGACATAAAATTAAGGGGTCGACTTACCATTTATAAGTCGTCATAGATGAAAGAGAAAATCGGCGCCACTGGTGTTAGTTTATGACTTGCGCTGTACAGTGATCAAGTCAGATAAATCGGGGTACATCTGATGGCCGGTTTGCTGCGTGGGTCAAAGGGTTACCGTAGGGCTCAGCATCGCCGATGACGCCCCCAATGTCTTGACAGTTCTGACAGATCGTGAGGGAAACGATGATGCCTTAAACTGCTCGTCTGCGCATCGCGCGCCAACCTCTGGAAAAAAAGAATGCAAGGTGAAGACAGACAAAACGACGTTCAGCGCAAGCAATGCCAATTTTTATATTAATGAGGTGATCTATAAATATGTATCGTTGGGATCAAATCTATTTAGGATCATGACTTATTCTTTTCCATCTGTGTACGCTATATTTTCATTAATTCGTTCTTCTTTTTTCCAGATTCGTCTTTGGTGTGCAATGACACCATTTCTTTTTCTCGCTGATAAATCTTCTCTTCTTTTTTTTTTCAAATTCTTTGGTGCTTTCTTTTCATTTCATTTCTGCTTTCCTTCGTCTTCCTGCTTCTTCTTCTTCTTCTTCGTCTTCGTCTTCTCTTCTTCTTCTCTTCTTCTTCTTCTTCTTTTCTTCTCTTCTTCTTCTTCTCTTTCTTCTTCTTCTTCTTCTTCTTCTCTTCTATTTCTCTCGTCTCTCTCTCCTTCTCTTCTTCTTCCTCTTCCTGCTTCTCTTCTTCAATTTACTATGCAATCTCATTACTCTAAAAATTAGAAACTGTATACTATCATTACTCACTGTACATTGAAAAAGAAATGGATGTAAATTTAACTCCCATGGTTTATCATATAAGCCAGATGATGTTGTATTTCGGTATATAGGTGCTGTTTTAAAAACACAAAGCACGGGAGTATTAAACTTAATACACCTTGGTGTGTTGTAAATCAACACATTCTTGGTTATTCACAGAGGGAGACCATATTCCGCCGGTGTTTTATTTAACACACCTTTTGTAGTGTTATGGTAATCCTATACCCAGGATAGGGAACTAAACACTAAACCGTTTTGAGGGCCTGGAAGATATTTGTCCTATTTCTTCGAGCAGTGACGGTTGTAGTGAGTTACGCGGAGGGTATTTCCGTCGCTCGTAAGGTTCTGTGTTGAACCCAACACGGCGCTCGTCGACGATCTCTGTACTCATGTCGAGGTCAGTCAGGGGACCATAGAAACGCACCTAAATAGAACAAAAAAAATGCGAGACGTTTAGGTCCAGTAAGAAGTTCTATACGAATGACAGGAGAAATTATAATTAAGTTTACTCAGATCAATAAGAAGATCTAAAAGAGCACGTCGAACTTGAGACGACAATATGTTTATAAAATTGGATCACACATACTACATAAACCACATGAAAAAATGTCCTAATGTAAAATGTTGACAATATAATTATGATTTATAATATACTTGGAAATAGCATCTGGTGGTCAAAATGACTTGTTGACGTTTGGACAAGACAAACTAACACTAATTACGCACTAAAGAAACGGGACACAATGAGCAATATGAAATAACTTAGAAAATGATTCGCGTTATTTTTTCATTCGATTATTACTATTGTGTTGCAGTTTAAGGTGGCGTTTGTTCGTTTTGTTTTATAGAGTCATATCATATATTTTTTGGGCGTTTACCTTATGTCATAGATCACTGCAGAGCAATGACAAACGTGCTAAAGAGTTAGAATATACACTCATGCTCATAATTATGGAATACTTAAAAAACATTTTAGAAAGTTGCCATTTTTTCCGTGACGGTACATCTGGGATTAAATATTTGTTCGCGCCCAGGTGAAACATTATAATCAAGTAATTTTAAGGAATTTTGAGGCATTTGTAGCGTCGCGACTCGACACTAAAACTGTGTGTATAAATGACGGTGTTGCTGTTGTTGTTGAGTCACGTCGGTGGTTACTGTACGTTATTAAGACTTGAACAGACACTCCATTCTGATGTTCATTTAGTGATAAATGACATTAAGAGTAATAAAAAAAAAAAAACAATGCAGAAACTGATGATAAGAATTTTGATCTAATGTCATTTATCGACTAAATGAACATCAGAATAGTGGCCTGTTACAGTCTAATAACGTGCGTAGCGACACCACGTGACTCAACAACCACAGCAACACCGTCATTTATACCCCAGGTTTTAGTGTCGAGTCGGACGCTACAAAATGCTCAAAATTCCTGAAATACTTAGATTATAAATTGTTTCAGCCTGGGGCGAACCAAATAATTAATCCAGATGTACCGTTTCACCGGAAAAATGGCAACTTCTAAATATGTTTTTTAAGTATTCCATATTATGACATGAGTGTATATTCTAAACTCTTGCCATGTTTCATTGCTCTTGCGTGATTAATGACATAAGTAAACGGCAAAAATATATGAATACTCTATAAAACAAAAACGAACAAACGCACCTAAACTTGCACACAATAGTATAATCAGAATGCAAAAAATAAAGCAATCATTTTTTCTAAAGTTAATTTTCATTGCTCAATTGTCGCCGTTTCTTCTAGCTGCGTATTTGTAGTTTGGTCGTTGTCCAAACGTCACACAAGTCACTTTTGACACCTATGCTAATTTCCATGGGTAATATTATAACTAATTATATTTGTCAACATTTACATTAGAATTTTGTTCATGTGGTTATGTAGAGTGTGATCCAAATTTTATAAACACTATTGTCGTCTCAAGTTCGAGTGTCTTTTAGATCTTCTTATGATCTGAGTAAACTAATATATATTTTCCTGGTCCATTCGTATAGGAATCTTACTGTGAGCCTTAAACGTATTCGCATTTTTTTTGTTCTATTTAGTGCTTTCTCTATGGTCCCCTGAACTGACGCTCGACGATGGAAGTACAAGAAGAATCGGTCGACGCACCGCGTGGTATGGGTCAACACGAACCTTACCGACGACGGAAATACCTCTCCGCGTAATCACTACCGGAACCGGTCACTGCCGAAGAAATCAGGACAAATATCTTCCAGCCTCAAAATCGTTAGTGTTTAGTTCCGATATCCTGTGTTAGATACCATAACACTACAAAAGGGTGTTAATAAAACACCGGTGTGCTCTCTTCCCC
>JZLH01S0605801.1:6946-21300 GCA_001188425.1 Eucidaris tribuloides | reverse complement strand
AAGCATGAATAAGTACCAGAAGGCACTGAGGATGCGGCCTGCAACGGAGCGAGGGGATACATCGTAACCCTTGATGTACATTGTGGTGATCATGTACCAGGCAGTGTTAGAGAAATTGAAGCTCTCGCCCTGCTCTGGGGTCGCTTCACCACGTTTCGCCTTGGCGCGCCATTCGTAAGGACTGAAATAGCAGACGAGAAAGAGAAGGACACCGGCCACAATTACGGCGGCAAAGTTACTGAGCCAGACGTTCCAATCGTAAGGGAAGACGGGGACGAAGGGATACTCCCAGACGTAACTGGGATGCTTGATGAGGATGCCCAAGTCGCTCCTCATGAAAGGTACGGTGTAATCGATGTACTCGTCACGTTCACTGGTGATGGCCATGGGGGCAGCTGCAATGTCAGCGTACTGGAATGAAGAGACAGAAAGTTCAAAATAAATGTCATCATTCACTGCATGGTTTACTTTATAACTAAGTGCTTAATATCAAGAAACACTTGACCTGTCTTCTGTGTTAATTAAAGACGGTGCCTTAACCAATATTTTCTTTGTATATGTTAAATAAACGGTGGTCTGTTTCAGTCGTACACAGTGGCGTATCTAGGGATTATGGCGCCCGGGGCAAACAATGAAATTGCGCCCTCCCCGGTGGCGGACTTCGGGGTTAGGGGTTTTAACCCCCCCCCCCCCTTGGGCTGCCAAGTGAAATTGAGATGTGCATATAGAAAAACGCCATCATGTTTCAAACGCATTAGAAAGCACCACAACACCATTAAACTTAGCATGAAAGTACTATTAAACATGCACAATTTTTAATTTGTATTGCAACTTGGCGCGCTGAGCGCGCCGAAATTTTTTGACCTTTTCACTTTTGCCCCCCCCCCCCATCCGCAAAATGGATCGACACCCCTGGGTCAACCCCCCTTAGTAAATTGCTAGATCCACCCCTGCCCAAACTTATTGACTATAAATGCAAAAGAAAGACCGACCTAGCGGTAGATTGTTTTTGCAAAATTATGCGAGGATGCGGAGCGACCGAGCTTTAGAAAATTTTTGTACTTATAATCTTATAATAACCCATTTTCTAACGCATTTTACCCTGTGGACTGAGAGGGAGGGGCGCATAATTCCTATAAGGTTCATAAGTTTCCTTCCTTTTTTATTTTCCTCTTTCTCTTTTTTGCATTTTTGCGCCCCCCCCCCCTTAAAGTGGCGCCCGGGGCACGTGCCCCCTCTGCCCCCCTTAGATACGCCACTGGTCGTACAACTTACATCTAACATCTTCCGTATTCAGTACCGGAACCTTGAGTATCGCGGAGGATGCACAAATTCATTCAGAAGACTTCAAATAAAATAACTAGCGTTAATCCCCACTCCCTAAGGATCATTCCTGCCAAGTTTGGGCTAAATCCAATCATGCGTTTTAAAGAAGAAAATGAAAATGTGAAAACGTTTACGCACGATGCACGGCAGACGATTGCAATAGCTCACTTGAGCTTTCGGCTCAGGTGAGCTTAAAATCCCTCAAACAGAAGTAAACACAATCAATAAGCAAAGCAGAGATAATCTAACTTGCTGGAAAGCCCAAAAATGAAAAGAAAAGAAAAGAAAAGAAAAGAAAGAAAATATCATAATTTAAATCTAGAAGTGGCATAGATATATAGATAGATAGATGGATAGAAAGATAGAGTTAGATAAATTTAAATAGATAGATAGATAAATAGATAGATAGATAGATAGATAGATAGATAGATAGATAGATAGATAGTCGGACCCGCGCAGAACCTCCCGATTATTTGACCATTTACAGCTGTCACTTACCCCCTCCACAAGCCTCTCCATGAGTCCACTCCACCTCCCTGTGGAATAATCGATGCGTCCATACTCTCCTCGGCCGACCAATTCGATGACGTACTTGAATTCATGACCGAGCTCCGTTTCGACGATCATCTTGATGTTGCGAAGAAGTTCGGGAATGTATCCGATGAACCCAGCCCCACTATCGATCAAGTAAGGAGTTTCCTAGAGGACAAAAATAAAATAAGCAAAAGTTTTTTAATTTTTGAAAAACCTTCATCGAAATAAAACAGTGGTTGACGTAATCTATAATTTTCAGCTCAGTTATAATACAAACATTAATCTAAAAAGTGAAAATACCAAAGGCCTACTGTGATACAGCATCGTAAGATTTAACGTCTTGGTAATCTAAATCATACACGAATGAAAGTAGTGTTGTTTTTTCATCGACATTTGAATTGCATTCTGAAACCATAAAATAATATTTGCTGTCATTTAGTGATTTAAACTGGTTAATCATAACGTCGGATGGGTTAAATCTAGTTACCTCCAGAGACACCACCGTAATGACGTCAATTTCAGCGTTGCGGAATGGATACATGTTGAGTCTCGAGCCGGGATTTGGCCACTTCATGCCACCGTTGATTTGTTCCCAGTACTTGGTATTTTGGGTCCACTCTCCCGCGGGATTGATCTGTACAAGTAAGATTACGTCATTGTTTTAGCAAATCGCACCAATATTTGCTTTGCAAAAATTCACTCTTTCTTAATCTTCATTAATTACAAAGACCGAATTTGGGGTTCATTAATGTAATTTTTATATTACATAATGGAAGCGATCATGGTTTCAATGTTGACATTGACATACATGTAACATTTCCAACCGGGCCTCAATATGAACATCAAACGGAACTATTTGATGCAGGTGTTTCGTTCAAATTATAGGTCACGGCCGACGTATATTCCTTTCAGCTCAGACTAAAAACAATTTGGTTAAAGGCATAATTTAGCAATGTTTCTACTGTTTAACAAAACATCTGAGCAACATGATGATCCTTCTAGAGTCTCGGATAAGGTATACAAATGAAGCACTGAAAAGAATTCGGCTCATGACGATTATTAACCGTTTTTAAAACGTAAACGACATTGAGCAACCATTTCTGTTTCCCATCTAGACTGCTGGGTTATAGAATTTTGTCCCCATGACATCAATTAATTTGCCGATATTTTGCACATAGTTTGCTAGTGACAGCATAGCTGTCTATAGTTCTAAGTTCTATTGTGTCCATTTGAACTTTTAAACAATATCATGTACGTCAGATGTCAATAATTTTTTGACCATTTAAAGGTAAATGACATGGTTGGGGTAGTCCTCAACTTAGGCTGAAACTTCTCTAGAATCAACTAAACTTTGCAAGGATTCTCCTGTGAAAATATTGTAGTCAAACGTTAACTCATTCTAAAATAATATTATCTCTCGTGGCAGGCAAACCTGTTGTGTGGCTCTCTATGGGTCTTATTTTTATCGTGCCCCGATAGAGTTAAAGTTCATGTTTGATTCTCCTCAAGTAAACAAATTAGAGACAAATCCTTCCAGCTGGGAGATCTACTCCAGATGGTGCATAGTTGGTATATATTTCAACTGATTTGGTTCTTGAGGCCTTTTCAAGTGTTCCCAATCATGTCACTAACCTTTGAATATGGTTTTCACAATGTGAACCAGTACCTTCTACTAAAACGTCGAGCAATATTATATTATCACTGTTTATTTCTGTATGTTAAATAAAATACAGCAAATTTGTGGGACTAACATTGGGGAAAATGTGAACAAAAAAACACATGAACCTGCAATGTGTAGAAAGCATATTATTTTTACCTGGTTATCGGTATAGAAGTGGACCGTTTGTCCCTTGCCTTGGTGAATGGTAATGGTGTAGTTGGTGCGGGCAAATTTCTCATTGAAAGAAACATGGCCGCTGAGGCCCTCCACACTGATCTGTAGTAAAGTAAGGGTTAAAGAAAAGAAGGCAAATTACATATTACACGTTCATACTGTTATCTTTATCATTTTGTTTGTATAAACTGCTACAACTAATTCGACATTTCATATCTTTTACTCCAAGACCAACTTATGGTAAATTGCATTCAAGTATTTTTCTATTCTGCTACGAGTAGCCATTGTATTCATGACTGTTTAAACAACATTTTTGATTAAATTTCTACAAATTATTTCCTCCGAAAACTGATGAGACAATCGTTATCAGTAAACTCTACATAGATATTTTAATACCAAAAATAAATATCATTGTATTTTAATCGAGACAGTGTTAAGGTGTTGTTCACCCAACAGATCCTTGTTTTTCTTTAATTACAAAACATGAAACAAAGTTGTAAATCATGTAGTGTTATAATCTAGTATTGGTGAGTGCCACTACTTGTGTTGTTTATTGATCTCACCTGTCTGATATCTTGTAAGATCGGGGAAAGCGTCGCTTCTTCGGCCGACGAGGGGCACTGCGAGTTTTCCGTTGGGAAATTCCCGACGCGCTGCCGATAGTTCTCGAAGGCTTCCGAAAACATGACGACAGAATCGTAGGCGACCTTGACGCGGTAAGGCCACTCCTCCTGATTCTCGGCCCGCTGCGTGGTGTAACGGACGTTGACGTTGGGCACCTTGTTCATTAGGAGTCGGGTGATGTAGGCGCCATCTTCCCTTATCTGACTGACGTCAGACCACGTGAGCGGAAGGTCCTGTTTAACACGAAAAATTGCCGAAACTTTTAATGATTTTGTTCTGCTTCGAATACAATCTTTACAAATATGCAATGTGCATTTTTTTCTATAAGCAGGTAGGTGCTTAAATTATGCTGTATTGAAAGTATTATTCTTATCGTAAGTACCCTAAGTGTTTTATTGGGTACATCCTTATTAAATTGTTGTCCCATCTTATCCCCCTTTTTCCTTACATTTTCGTCAATTTCTGAGATATTTTTTGATCAGCTGAAAAGCAAACCGAATCGTTTGCACTCAACAAAAAGAAACAAGTAAGGGATATCGGACTGAAGATGAAAATGAAAATCGGTGAAAATCTTTGTAAAACCCGATAGAGAGTTGTGCGTACTTTTGTCTCACAAAGTGTGGCAGAGTTGCCTAATGAGAATCACCCATCAAGGATTTTCTTGAATTTTGAAGCGTCATAACCCTTGACTGTACAAAATAACAGCCATCTGACAGTGATTGCACGGTATTCAACAGAAGCAGAAACAGAAAGGTCCAGCCAATTATGTTCTGTATTCTCCGAATGTATATGTTTAGATTTCATTTTCCTTCAAGCAAGGTAACTAGGTAACTGCCTTCTATCATGTATTGATCTTTATGACTTAGCGTATGAATAATTATAAAAGTAGTTATTTGTACTTACCACATTGCCAAAAAACCAGTGATATCCATCCCCCATGAGCTTGTTTCGGATGCCCTGAAAGACGAACGTAAACAGTAGTCTATTGTGATTATTATACGCGTTACGCACATTAATATGGGTGATATGAAATTTCTGAAACAAGATATTTACATATTAGTAATGGTTATAATTCTGAGAGTTCATTGGATAAACAACTTAAACTTATTTGTTTTCGAGTGAAGTTTTCCATTTAATTGTTTGCCATTATTAAGATATATATATACGACAATCAGAAGACCTGAAGTTTCATTTAACGCCTGAAGATCTGTATAGTTGATCCTATCTTAACTGTTTTAAGAGCAGGAACTTCATGACAATACGAGAAATATTAATTAGATTTTCTATTTGAAAATGAGATTCACATCCTGAAAAGTACGCGCATGATACAGATTATTTCAAGCCCTATAATGGATATATATAGATATATTATTATATGATGAGTTAGGGGGGGGGGCACGAGGAGATAGAGCATGCATTGTAGAAAACTTCAGTTGTTAAACGCTAAGTGTTGCTTTAGGTGTTATTTAAAACACCAAATAATTATTTATAATGACGCAAAAGTATTATCTTTACACGCGAGAGTGTCGAAAATAACTTCACTCTGGTATCTATTCCCGGGGTAGACCTGGATTTTAGATATTTTTGGTGATTACTAGACGTTCAAATGGACAGGACAATCGACTCTTTTTAGTATTAGAGAGGAGGTAGTAGAATCGAATCAATCGATATTAAGATCAAATGATTTAGAGAAAGAGTTTTTCGCTAGTTTTTAAGCGGCAAACAACAATATAAAGAAGTCAGCTAAATTACCACTCGCATGAGGCTCCAGGCAGTTTTCTTCGTATTGAACTAGAAAGAGAAGGCATGATATAATAATTTAAGAGATAGATATAGAGAATATACTCGCCAGTCATTCTATGGTCGTTGAGAGAGAGAGAAGTCTGACCGAGTCTGGTTGTAAGAGGAACGGCCCGAATAGAGATCACTTCGCCCGCAATGTGTGCTGGTTGTAGAAAAAAAACACCAAATAAAAAAAAATCACATCTCGCAGATGGAGCCCCCTTTCGACTCAATTTCACAAATCGAGCAGCGATATGCGCCTGTAAACTACTTATTTTTTTCTTCTTCTTCTTTTAGAAAATATTGCATTGCTTTTTCTTCTTAGAGAGTATATAATATTTTATTTAATGAATATTATGAGTTGTAATCATATTATAATAGAACTTATAGTTGTATCACGTTCATTTATCGGTTGAATTGTCCGAAGTTTACAGACGGCATTTAAAAGATGTAACGGTTTGTGCAGTATGGTCACCACATTCAAAGGTTTGCATCTACTCATATGTTTCAAGTAATGTTACTAGGGAACACCTACTTCTCACCCGTTTTGTTTACTACTTTTTACAAAACAATTTCATTTTCACAACCATAGATTTCAGTGTCCTCAATTTTCGCAAAACGGCATAAATCAAATCCTTGAGATGCTTGACAAAAATTAAGGAGTCGACTTACCATTATCATCGTCATAGATGAAGAGAAAATCGCGCCACTTGGTGTAGTTGATGACTTCGCTGTACAAGTCGACCAAGTCAGATAAATCGGGGTACATCTTGATGGCCTGTTTGCCTCCGGAGGGGTCAAGGGTCACTGTAGGGTTCAAGGCATCGCCGATGACGCCCCCAATGTCTTGACAGTTCATGCAGATGTCGTGAGGGACGATGATGCCCTTTAAACTGCTCGTCTGCGCATCCGCGCAAACCTCTGCAAATAGAAAAGAATAGCAAGGTGAATAAGACAAAACGACGTTCAGCAAGCAATAGCCAATTTTTATATTAGATGAGGTAATATATATCTAATGTCATCGTTTGGGATCAAACATATTTATGGGAATGCATTGACTTTATTCTTTCCATTCTGTTACGTAATATTTCGATTAAATTCGTTCTTCTTTTTTCCAGATTCGTTTGTATCCAAAATGACACATTTCTTTTTCTCCTGATAAATCTTCTTCTTCTTCTATTTCTCAAATTCTTGTGCTTTCTTTCATTTCATTTGTCTCCTTCTTCTTCTTCTTCTTCTTCTTCTTCTTCTTCTTCTTCTTCTTCTATTTCTCTCCTCTCCTCTCTCTTCTTCTTTCCTCTTCCTCTTCTCTTTCTTCAATTACTACGCAGAATCTCAATTTATCTAAAAATTAGAAACTGTATGGGCCTACTATCAATGTACTCACTGTACATTGCAAACAAAAATTGGATGTTAAATTTAACTCCCATGGTGTTATCCATACACCAGATGATGTTGTATTTCGGTACTATAGGTGCTATTTAAACACCAAAGCACCGGGACTTGTTGTGTTGTAAATCAACACATTCTGGTATTCACAGAGGGAAACACACCGGTGTTTTATTTAACACCTCTTTTTGTAGTGTAATGGTATCTAACACCAGGGATATGGAACTAAACACTAACCGATTTTTAGGGCCTGGAAGATATTGGTCCTGATTTCTTCGGCAGTGACCGGTTGGTAGTGAGTTACGCGGAGGGTATTTCCGGTCGCTCGGTAAGGTTCGTTGTTGACCCATACCACGGCGTCGTCGACGATTCTCTTGTACTCATCGTCGAGGTCTGTCAGGGGACCATAGAAAGCACCTAAATGGAACAAAAAAAATGCGAAGACGTTTAGGTCACAGTAAAAATTCCTATACGAATGACCAGGAGAAATGATATTAAGTTTACTCAGATCAATAAGAAGATCTAAAAGACCACTCGAACTTGAGACGACAATTATTTTTATTCTGTTGAAGGAAAATGGCAAGATATGAGGATTGAGGTAGTCCTTATTAATTAAGGACACACTGTGACACTGATGCCAAAATGAAGTATACTGTATGAAGTTGCTGCTGTGAAAATTTCAAATTCAAACAATTCCTTTTTGTTATACATCAGAAACTGTTTTTATAGTTCAAAATAGTCAAGTCTCTCCCTAAAATGTCTACACACAGTCATGTGCTATATTAAAGAGAAATGGAAAGAATTGAAATAATCCTTGGCACATTGATGCCAGAATGAGGCATACTGTGTAGGGTTTCTGTTGCGAAAATGTCAAAGTTCCTTTTTGTAATACAATTATAATCAGTAACTGCTGTGACCGCGGTCAAACTTGTTCTGTAGCTTTCTATGGGTTCAATTTCTACTGAGGTTAATTAGTGTATTCTTCGAATATGTTTCAATTTATTTGGTTCATTAAAGGTTAGTGACATGATTGGGAACACTTGAAAATGCCTCAAGAACCAAATGAGTTGAAATATGTACCAACTATACACTAGCAGGAGTGGATCTCCCACCTGGGAGGATTTGTCTGTAATTTGTTTACTTAAGGAGAATCAAGCATAAACATAGGAATATTTTGATTTTATCTCGGCACGATAAAAAATAAGCCCCATAGAGAGCCACACAGCAGGTTTCCCTGCTACGAGTGATATTGACATTGTTTATTTTAGAATGAGTGAACGTTTGACTACAAGATTTTCACAGGCGAATCATTGCATAGTTTACTTGACTCTAGAGTAGTTTCAGCCCAAGTTGAGGACTACCCCAAATCATGTCATTTACCTTTAAGCATTCTGTTTTACTTCTCCCAATCATACCACATTGCCATATAACGTGATTAAAACTTTAGAAAGACGGTGGAAAACTTTAAAATTACAAGTTGGTTTCAGCCTATTGAAGAAAAGAGGATTAACTTGAATGGGTAACGTGCGTTGTGTTACGAACAAAGAACCAAGATCCTTGTGATTTGAAGAGAAGAGAAGAGAAGAGAAGACGCTGCAGAAGAAGAGGTTAAGCTGCTCATGTTATGGATCCAATGCCCATAAAATGATCGTTTGTATTTCTGTCATTTACTATGTAACTTACACAAATATCAATGTAGTTAGAATTGCATTTTGCGACGCGCCCCATGAACTTATAAAAGGATTCAGATAGTTTTAATTTACGAGTCTACTCCAAGATAGCTTCAAATAACCAACGTCTCGTTACGAACTTCGTTTGAAGAAATAAACACTACTCTGAAGAGGGTTTTTTTTTTTCGCATTGGCAACAAGTCACAATAGTGTAGTTTATATATTCAAGACTGCGGTTAGAACTTTAGATCGATGAGGCATCATTTAAAAAGAATGTCTATTCATACGAGAGGTTCTTTACTTGCACGCTTGGCTTGCGACTCGATGGAGAACAACAGCCTGTTATATAATGGTATTCCGTATTCAGTATTGAAAGGTGTCTCCAGAACATTTTAAATGGGGATGGGTGTGGACCAAGTTTGCGAACAAGATTATGAACACAATATATCACAGGAGCACAGAAAGAAAAGGAGGTCCTCAAATTTCCAGACGGTACAAGACGTAAAATTTTTTTTTCTAATGTAGGCCTATATGTGACATCAACAACTTTGCCTAGTGCACTGTGTATTACAAACAATCGAGGGCATTTTACCATTCTATTTAAATTTGACCATTTTACAGGGTGTGACAATTTTAATTTGCCAAAACCTCCAGTAAATCAATACATAAAAAGTTCATTAGAATGCAATACTTGACGATGACAGTATGGGCTTTTTTTCGACGAAAATAATCAGGGGGACCTCACTCCCCATCCTCCCCCGCCGTTCTGGCGACGGCGCCATCAGCATTAGCATAGACTACTTTAGTATCCGATCTTTTTTAAAGTTACCCATGCGGATATCAAGGACCTCTAACGAAGTTGGCGGGAGCTTGTGCGTCAGTTGTAAACCAACAACAGCACACACGCTTTGTGAATTTGAAAATATTTCACAGAAGTCGTGATCAAAGAAAAGGGAAAATTATAAGCCCGGATTATTTTTTTAGTTCGATACAAGTGGGATATTGAAGTTGGAATTGCAAATTCACCATGTATCTTGGATTCGTGTAACAGAATCAGGCTTCATGTACACTCACGGGTATGATTGTACGAGGAAGAACCATGTAGACAGGTTTTGAGCAAATTTAAACATTATACAGTGCGTCCCCAAAAAACAGAACCCTAAAACAATGGCTTATTGTGCGGAAGCAATGGGGCGTATGATGGTAGAAATAAGTTCACAATAAACTTTGACTTATGTTCTTTCAAATGATACATTAAGCAAACCTATTCACTCATGCATCTCTGAGTACCATGACTTAAAAAAATTAAGTGAAAAACTATTTGTTACGCTTTTTGGCTTTGACACTGTGCACACCAGCTGTCCATCTCTTTCTTTTCATGGAGTGCACAGTGTCAAAGCTATAAAGCGTAACAAATAGATTTTCACTTTAAATTTTTAAAGTCATGGTACTCAGCGATACATGCATGAATAAATTTGCATAATGCATCATTTGAAAGAGTATAAGTCAAAGTTTATTTTGAATTTATTTTTGCAGTTATACGCCTCACTGCTTCCGCACAATAAGCCTTTGTTTCAGGGTTCTGTTTTTTCTAGGACGCACTGTACAACCACTTTCAGTAAGAGGGAGTTGTTTTTTACTTGTTACTTCCGTGTTCAATAGATTTGGTTGGGAGAAGTAAAAAGGCCACAATAACCAAACATTTTGAAACATAATTATACAAAATAATGTGTACACTTAAAAAGGATTTGTCTTAATTTAGTCTACTTGATGAGAGAGAAACATTCATTTATCAATGTGAATTAAATTATGACCAAGATGGACATTTTACTCTATTGAAAGCTACACGACAAATTCAAATATTACAGTGACAATTTCTGACGATAATTTATAAGAAGGAGAAACGTTAATATTTTACTGTCAAATTTACCATTCTGAGTAAGTACTGTTATACATTGAGAACTACTTCCAATCTTGTCATTTCCCTTTTAGAATTATACGATTGTGGAAATGGGTGTGTTTTTCTCTTTTTCTTTTTTTTTCTTTTTTTTAGTTTACTGATTGTGGGATGTTCTGTGCTGAACTGTTTGTTTACGTTAGCGGAAAATCGGCGATTAAGCGTACACAACGACACAAAACAATAAGTATAA
This sequence comes from Eucidaris tribuloides, assembly GCA_001188425.1. Taxonomy (NCBI): domain Eukaryota; kingdom Metazoa; phylum Echinodermata; class Echinoidea; order Cidaroida; family Cidaridae; genus Eucidaris; species Eucidaris tribuloides. The sequence goes on along the minus strand of JZLH01S0605801.1, from coordinate 9,991 downwards.
CGCCTACTATGTATATGACGTAAATATTAAATAAAAGTAACCCACAATTGCAGCAATTAAATTATCACGTTTTCTTTATAAACATAACGAAATAATCTTCCATAAAATTCACTTCACATGTACTAGTTATGTACACACAATATAAACAAGTAGTAAAACTAAAATACAAAAAGTATTTTAAAAATCAACAAAATCCGTCACACTTGGCAACATACAAAGAATTATCAATAAGGTAGCAAACATTTCTTAAACCATATGTACTGAAAAATACTTAATATTCCAAATTTGATGGTCAGTACTAAAACTCCACGCCATATTCAAATTTGGTTTTAACAAATTACTTCAAACATCACAATAAAACACGTACGAAGATCATAACAGAAACAAAAACAAAGGAAATGTACATAATTAGTATACGAAAAAAATATTATCGGTTGAGGTCATGACGTAGAACTATGGGGTAGTATCAAACAAAATATGCTATATGGTTGAGTTCCACTGTGTTGTCACAATGAGATATTTACAAATAAAATGTATTGGTTTAGGGGTTTTTTTGTAAATACTATAGTTTGTTTGTTTTTGTTGTGTGCGCATTTGTCCGTATTTGTGTGAGAAATGCATGGAATGCGGACATAGTTTGTAAATATCGCGTACACAGCACCACAAGCAGACAAGGTGAAATCAACAAAACCGTTGATTTAAATTTAAAGTAATAGGCAAACATTGTGGAGAGCTCTTCAATAAAAAAAAAATTGTCAAATTTTGATATCAGAGCTACATGGTAGTGTTTACATGGACAAATAAACACCCTAGAATACAAAAGTTTGAAAACTTATGCTGCCACTGTCAAGATATGCACGAATAAACAATTTTTACTCCGGTGGAGGATAAAATAGCCTAGATCTACGCACAGTAAGTCTATGGGAGGAAATGGGCACTTAAATCCTGTCATTTTTTTAATTACTTTCTTCACTTTTTAAGCACTAAATCATCATTTTGAAATATAATGTTTTCAGAGTTTCATTTTTAGACCTTATCAAAGACATTTTAGAGCATGGGGGATTATGTAGCTCTCATAGCTAAAATTGTGGTCACTGTTAGCCTGTGGCTTTAAAGAATCTTGTTTTCCTTCTTCTAAGAATCTTACATCATTATAGCGTTGTAAAAGATATTACGTAAATAAGAAAAGCGTTCGAGACTTACCGATGGATACTTCTTCAGCAATTATGTGCTGAAAAATCAGCATAAATGTCACCAAAATCAGGATTCTGGCCATCTTTTTCTCAGTTGACGGTGGCCAAGCACCCCTTCAGCACGTCCAGAAATCAATCGCTCGGGATTTTTACCAAATCCTACAGGAACAACCTTTTTCTTCTTCTTTGAGTGTCCAAAGTGTCCGATACGCCCCGCAGATTTCAGCAAAGGGTGGAGAAAATATAGAGCTTCATCACGTATTCAATAGGGAAGACAGCCCATAATACGGGCGATCTTATTCTCTCGGAGGGGGTCATTTTTTGTGGTGTGAGGGACATTTAAATTGAAGTATTGTAGTTGAGTTAGCGCGTTCCAGTCAGCGGCAAGGACGGTTAGTCGACAAGAAGTCTTTTCCAAGGAAGTAAACTACGGTATATGTTATGTACACTGTATAAGAATAAGAGAATTAAAGCCCAAGTTTAGTTTTGGAGATTTTTTTTTTATTTGAAAGCTTTATGCCCAAAGGTCATATCACACCAATAACAGATTCTGAATATCTTTCGGGTTTTTTTTAAATTGATTAATGAAAAATCTCGGGGGCGATCCCCGAGATTTTTCGGTACCCCCGAGATTTTCGACTATATTTTACATTATAGCATCCAAAGGGTTAATAAGGTGTTAAGGTTATTTGAGTTATACCTCATCTGAAAGAGCAGAGTCCGCTCTTTCTAATGAGGTATACCTCCTAATGCTATTCAAACATTTACGAGCATTTCTTTACACTCAGTCTCCAGCATGGGTACCCCCGAGATTCTCGACTATATTTTACATTATAGCATCCAAAGGGTTAATAAGGTGTTAAGGTTATGAGTTATGCTTCATCGGAAAGAGCAGGCTCTGCGAAATTTAAATGTTTCGTATAATTGTGAACAACTATAACGGCATAAACTTTATTTCACCTTTTCTGAAATTTGTACGTTTTCACTTTTTTTTATCGTGTGTTAGTTGAGAATCCACACACGCCTTCCGCATGCTTCACTTTTTACAATCAGTCATCAACCATACGACAATTCATCTCAAGTCGTTTTAATGTTCTGTTGCGTAAGAAGTAAGCTGAAAATCTGATTTGTGTGGTTTTCAATTCCTTTGTGTTTCTTCCGCATTCTGCGTTCGTTGATTGCTTGAAAGACGGAGCTCTCAATTTAAGAGATGCACACATTATTTGAATTTATACAAAATGTGTTTTTTTTTTAACCCATGTGGAATACATGTGACACACACGTTGTGTTCATCTGGGCCCCATTTCGGGGTTTCATGACCATACGCAGCTGGGGACAAGGGGGCACTTGCCCCCCCCCCCTCTTAAAAATAAAATAAAATAAATGAATAAATAAAAAAAAATCAAATCCCACTTTTTTTCTTCTTGGATTTTGGACTTAAAATAGTTTGATCAGTAATTGAGGGAATCGCGCAATAATTATAGAATTTATCAATATATTTTTGGCAAGTTAATATCATATTTAAGTTGCCAAGATATTATGTTGAAATACAAAATCCTCCTCAGTGATGTGGGAGGGGGACAACCCCTTCAACACCTCCACTCGGTGGTTTCTGGACAAAACGTGGAACTGTCAACCAGCGTAACTTCACCAAATGAGGGCGCTAGACCAGATTCAAGAACGGGGTAATTGTTGTTTGTACGTCTATGCAAGTTCAAACCTGGGTGGAAAATTAATGTTTTGATGAAACAAGCGTGATCAATGTTATATATTTTCTTCAGATGGCAAGCAAGGTTTAATGTGCTGTCAATTCAAAATGAAGGTAAGGATTTAGGAACCTTGATAGACAAGG
>JZLH01S0605799.1:63202-74140 GCA_001188425.1 Eucidaris tribuloides | reverse complement strand
TAGGGAAATCCCTTTTTGTAGCCATGCCATCTAGGATCAAGCTTTTAGTGATTTGGGCAATGGTGTTGGCAATGTTGCAGGAGACATGAGACACAGGAGATGACCAGTACAATTATTTGTCTTCTGAAATGAATATGTTGTCCAATAAATCGACCTTTTCTTCCCTACATTCTGCTGCTGAATCCTGCATGCAGGGTAGAAATGCATACATGTAACACATACACAGGTTGGAATTAGCCTCGAGGACAAATAGTCGGCATGTATGTGAGTTGAGATACAACGTGCAATATCTCTATTTTCGTGTCATATAAATCGCAATGAATTAATAAATAGATTTAAATAAATCCCTTGTTTACGAATTTTTATTTTAGGGCAATTTGATATACTAATGTATGCATGGTACACAATATATGTTTACTCTGTAGGCTAATTTTATCCATTAGATACAAGTTGTTTCCAACTGTTGTGTTATTGTTTAGCTCTTTTTTCTTTTTTTAAGTTCCTCCTCCTTTTCTCTCAGTCTCTACGATCTCTCTCCTCTCTCTCCTCTCATCATCTCTTCTCTCCTCCACCCTTCTTCTCTTCTCCTCCTCTTACTTCCTCCTCCTTCTTTATCCTCCTAATCTTTTACTTTAATTTTGTTTACATGTCTGCTGATTATGATACTTCCTTCAACGATTATTGTGTCACTTCTAATGTGCTGTATTGCTACTACTATTATACTTACTGCTCTGTGCTACTATTTTCTAATTAAACACTACTCTACTAACTGTCCATTAAATTATATTGTAATGTACAACTACCTTCTTATTAATAGACTTAGTAAAATATATCAGAAGTAAAAGAGAAAGAAAACCAAAGAAATCATTCTGGCATGTGAAACACTTTGACAGCCAATTGACTGCAGAGTTCCACTGTTTTTGACTCAACGGCCCAAAACCAAGTGTTCCTGTTCTACCAGAGAAAAACACAGCTTGTTTGATGCAGTTCCAAATCAAACGACCCACAGATTGGTGAAGACAATACAATCGATCTTTATAAGTCGGTAAGACTAATCTGGATTGACGGCAATTTTTGAGCTATTTTATTAGGAGGTGCGAGGGGGACCATGCAACTAAACAGAGTCACCAACAAAGATGATTTGTACTTGACTTTGAACTCATCACAACTGGACAGGCAATTGAACATTGACATGGGTCAAGGATAGATATTTAGGGAGCAGGGGCAGTTCCAGGTGATAGTTCTAACGGTTGATGTATTATTATTCTTTTCAGTTGCTGTTGGACAGTTGTTTGAAATCGGCAAGAGATATTTTTAGTTTACTGATGGTTTACAGGGAAGCCTTTGTGAATGGAATTGACAGAGTTTTTCTACCAACACCTGAACTTAGCGAAAATTCTGTGTTTTCTTGAGCTAAAGCATTGCACTTAGGACACAGCTCTGATGTTTTGCTGTCAAACAGTAGGTTGCAACGACTCAGGCATTTTTGGGAAGTCGACTAGTCAGCTGATCAAAAGGTTGCTGACTTGATATTTGACCGACTCTCAGTGTCAGTTATGTCAGGCATGATAATAGTAAAGGAAGCCACACTACACCATGCAAGACGTGTTCAGTGTCCTTCAATGATTTCATTACATTCAACTTTCAACTTGCATTACGATCATTCAAAATTGAATTTTTGCACTATCCCAACACATTTTGACTGGTTTCATATAGCAGATACATTATTGTGATTGCATGAGTCGTTCTTGTGTTTCTTAAGTTGGAAATCGCTGACTCGTCATGAAGTCATGACTCTGACAATTGGCGTCTTAGGCGTGCAAACCAGCCACTGTCAGGAGAGTTGGCTGTTTCACTCCAGATCAAAGAGCAGTGATCTTATGCATCACTTTACAGTGCATGCCTACTTCAGAGAGAACTGATAAGTGTTCAGCAAGGAATCAGAGATTTGGCAGTATTCTTAAAATGTTACAGGAAAACTGCATGCAATAATTTGTTAAAATTGTATTGTATATGGTGGAATTATACAAAGCAAATGAAGAAATGACATCAATAAGTAAAAAAATGAATAATTAAAAAATCGATGGATAAATTAAATGAATAAACAAAGCAACAGTTATAGGCTAATTCTACAACAATTTTAAAATGCATACTCAGACCATGCTTATGCACATATTTATCACATAATATGTCCAAGCTTTACAGACCAGAAATCCCCCACCCCTCAACCAAGAAATGGGCAAATAATTACATTTAATGTGACTATCCAGCACACACACTCTCGTATGATACAAAGTGCCAGATAACTGGTTTGAGCCTTCAACAAAATCAGGTCCAGACTTGTTGATTAGATCATTGACTACAGTAAAAACAATCCTGTATCAGCCTTCTGATGGTATTATTTAAATAACAGACTAATCCAATCAGAAGAGAGCTGGTTTAATAAATCTTGTGTATACAAGCCATGTCCACCACAATCGCGACATAAGTTGCTTGTGACCGGCAGTAACTATATGTCGTCATTAGCGTCGGGTTACGATCGGATCACTCAAGTTGCTGTACGAACGATATGTCGGGCCATAACTCAGTATCGGGGTTATCGGCGACTTACATACCGCGATTTAATATCCGTAAGAAAAGACACCAGATATAAGTCCAGGTAATAAGTTTATACCGTAATAACAAAATACGTGTGACTGGTTGTGGACATACTCGACCTGAAGAAGACAGTATTACTCCTTTGCGGAGTACAACTTCATTGTTTACCAATTCACATTTCACCATTGTAGAGGGTCAGAGGTTACGAATCGATAGCACCTTGATTACGTCATTTCCTGATCTGCTATTACGGGTTTAACCGTGTCGGGCAATTTGTTTTCGGGTAAAGTGTTTAATAACCCACACGTGTGGACACCAGTTGTGTGGATCAAGGGAATTTTTTTTTATATTATGGTCAGACTTATACGGACAAAGATGATGGCCATAGATAACTGCGCTTTGGTGAACGCAAATTCAGTCAAGCAGTCTGGAGGAGCTATTCTGGGTTTAATTTGTAATTAAAAAGAAGACCAGGTCTGTATCATCACCCTACCAGATCCTTACCACCTGTACGCGTGATATATCTGGATGCACAATAACTTATCAGTGGTTCTCAGACACTGTATTGAGGATTAGGAACAGGTAGAGCATCAGTGTAATATTATGGACAGCAGTAATTTGCAGCCTGATGTGTGGGTCTAAAAGCCAATGGTTTATGATGGATGGTGGGGGTGACAAGAATTAGAGAGGTTCAATTAGGAAGAGAGGACGCTATATTGTTATTTAGCGGGATTGTATCTCCATTCATATACATGTACATACACCATGGGTGCTTCTTTCTACCAACTGAATGCTAACTCCAATACACATTCAAGGTAAAGTAATGCATATCCGGTTTATTAGAATACATAATAATTTATCTATTTTTTATTTATTTATTTATTTATTTATCATTATCATTAATTATTTTTTCGTTTATTATTTATTATTTATTTATTTATTTATTTATTTATTTATTTATTTATTTATATTTTTATTTTTTAATTTTTTATTTTTTAATTTTATTTTTTATCTTTTGGGGGGGGGCGGGGTGAGCACCTCTCCAAACAATGCACCACCCCCAAATATCCAGAAAGGGTTTCAGTGAAAGTTATTCCAAACAAACATGTATCATGGATGGGGGCAACATATTGGGGGGGAAAAAGAGGATGAAGAAAGGCACCTAAATTTCTATGTGTGTTTTCTTGACAATTTATAAGTATTTGTTAAAGTGGATAGAGCTAAACATATGTGGAGCTTCATTTAAAACAAAATTGCCTCAATTTTTGATATCTCAAATATAGTAGTGTTCATATGAGACAAATAAGACACCCTAGAATAAAAAAGTTCGAAAGTACACTGCCTATGGTAAAGTTAATCATGAATAAGCCATTAAACTCGGTCGCGAGGTACATAGACTAGGTGCTACACACAGTAAGTCTATGGAGAAAATGGGCAGACCGTAGAATCCGATCAAACTTACGATTTTCACTTTTTAAAGCAATAAATAATCATTTGAAGACAACTGATTTTCATGGGCCGTATTTTAAGACCTTATCAAAGACAATGCTAAGCATGCGCGCGAATCATGTAGCCAGTTTTTTTAATTGCATGACGTAATATGTTAGCAATACTTTAAACATTCATACATGTTGGGTGGAGAGAGCATAAGTTTCCTGATGCTCATTTTGTTGTTTGAACTAACAAAAAAAAAGAAGCTGATTTTGTATAATTGTTGTTAGGTGTGTTTTGGGGTATTTTTCATAATTGCTACAGTAAAAAAACACCTTCATTTCCATAATCAAAGGTACAGCTACCAGTGTAATTTTTAATAAATATTATCATTAAATCACATTTGCTATAGACTCCAGCAAATAATACGTAATTGGTACGTAACTTACAGATACAGTAACCTAGGCATGAATCATTGAATGATGGTAGACATTTTGTTTCAACATGATTGGCTCCACTCCTGGAATTTCCAATGAGCCATCAAACTTTGACATTTCGACCATCCCAAAACACGCCCTCCCTCACCTACATTGTGAGCCCTAATTAGAGTGCCAGTATTTATTAACATAACTGCAAGGCCCACTACAGCGTCTACTCCAATGGATGTTGACTCTCTTACGCGCTGTGAAATGCTCTTGGTGCTAACTCAATCACTCCAGAAAAGGGGAAATAATCATCAGTAATGTAATTAAGAGGAGCAGAGGGGAATTGGGGCTTGAATTAAAGGAAAGATTTAAAGTCTGATGTAGACCTGTAGCATTTATTAACCTCTCACTATCTAATATGGCATACATGCTAAACCTAGTTCTAAATATGGAAATTTATAATTAGGGAGCTTTGAATCAAATTACCCAATCATGAACTCTTTATCAAAAATAAAATTTTGCTCAAAGTGACTAATCCATGAATTCTATCTGCTGACATACATTGAGAGAAGCATGTTATACACTTTGTAGTGAAAATTTAAATGTATGGATTATCAATGCAAGGTCACTGTAACTTCAGAGAAGATAATATGACTGATACATCTGACCAGGTGTTTTGATGCTTTGAATAATTAATGGTCAATATAATCATCAAATCCTACTTCCCTGATTCTAATATTTGTGAGAACTGTCAAATTACATGTATGAGATTCCAAACTTACTAGTTTTTGTAATAAATTTATATGACGGCATGAACATGGATGATATTCCCTTTAATAGACTAGGGTTTACTACCACAGTGGAGCATAGAGACACAGTTACATACATGCAGGTCTTATTTCTAAACTGAATCATTTATAACTTTGTGCTAAAGTTGAAAAAATGCCATTGAGTCAAGACAAACTCAATTATGTTCCAGCTTTTTGCACATGAACTATTTCTGCCATCCAAGCTTACACATAATTTCAGTGACATCATTTGATCATTATCACAAAATGGTAAACAATTCAACCACAATTTGGAACAAACAAGCAAATGGGTCTGTATGCCAGACTAGCACATAATCTTCTTGTCTCAAAAAGCAACCTGCAGGCTTTCAGACCATCTTTGTGTCATATGTATAAAAAACAGGGCTTATTACCGATTCTATGATGTTCAATTTTGCAATAAGGCAGACATTCTGGTATCATTAACAAAAGATTTATTACCAATTAGTGGAACTAGACAAAACAGATGTTCCTTAACAGGTTTCATGGTAAGAACATTTGTGTTCCTAATAACATACTAAAGTTTAGGAGACTGGGGATGGCAGATAAGGAACATTATGATGTAACCGCTAATTATGGAAAATGGGGTATCAGAAAGACCTTGCATTTCTATGTTTCTACGACATGGGTGCTAACTGCTATGATAAACCAAATCATGACACTAGTCTTACCTTAGTTGAAACAACTGATAGAAGATGGTAGTTTACTATCAGCATAAGATAGGTTAAAGCCACTGGCTAACATTTACCACAGTTAAAAAAATGTGAGCTACATAATCCTCCATGAAGATAAGGTCTAAAAATAAAGCCCTGAAAAAATTGTATTTCAAAATGATTATTTAGTGCTTTAAAAAAAGAAAATTGTAAGTTGAATGGATTCACCTGTCCACTTCCTCCCATAGACTTAATGTGTGTGGATCTAGGCTATGTTTTACTTGCCCCGAGTACTAATTGTTTATTCATGCATACCTTGCCAGTGGCAGCATAAATTTCCCAACTTTTCTTATTCTAGGGTGTTTATTTGTCCATGCAGTTCAGATATCAAAATTTGACAATTTTTTAATTTGAAGCTGCACAATGTTAGCCTGTGTCTTTAACTTTCATTATCTGAATGCCAGACTAGCACATTCATGACACTCATGTAAGGCTTTGTCAGGGACTGGTTATGAGACTATGGAAATAGCTCACGTAGATTTTGTTTACATGTTATGTCTTCTGCTTGTTTTTGTTTTGTTTTGTTGTTTGCTTGAATTTTGGATCAAAGAAAAACAACCTTTTAATTCTTTCTGTAACAGGACCTTGCAAATTTGGTCATCCTGTATGTCTCTAATAGCCATTACAAGGAATAATTAATGTATATTTTGGCGTGGGTGAAAACGTATTACAAGTGAATACATTGAGCCAATTCTCCTGAACTTGTAAAGGTCTGCCCACTACCCACTTCCAAATCCTTTATCCAATTCTTCACCTTCCCACCTTTGTTTTCCTGAATTTTGATCTCTCATTGAAACATTCATGTGCATTTCACCTTAACGGCTGGGAAACAAGGGAGCCTACTGCCGCCACGCCGTGACCGGACAATTGATCACGTCGCCATCACCCCAACGCAGCCAGCTGATTTAAGTTTGTCGTGGGATTGCAAACGATACATTTCTCCTAGTGCAAGATTTCATGGTTAATTTTGGGCAGCCATTCATCACCGCCTTCACATCCAGAGTAGAACAAATATGTACTTTACAACCGCAGCAGAAACTAATTCCAGCATTTGACCTAGAAATTGGACAAAAGTACTCAATAACACTGAAAATATTTATATTTCATTGGGGTAAAACCAAACAGTAAATACAGAGTACATGTTTGTTTTGGAGACAGTTTTATCGTCCAATATGAAACTCAGGTGGGTTAGTTCAGTGGTACATTGTCACTGGATGCCAGAAAACTGGTAGTGGTTGAGGTACATGTACTTTACTCTCCCTCTACATGTACCTTTAAATTTAGAGATTTTATCATATGGAAAACTTTGTCGCATCTGCTATTGACTCAAACTTCCGCCGTGTTTCGCATGTGAAATTCGACTGGCCAGGTGCATCGCGCACCATATCTATCACTGTGATTTTTAACATAAGTATCATTCTATACCATCTCGCCCTCAATTTGAATCTATGAAAGTTCCTCTTTAAAATGATGTAAGTATTGTCACTATTGTTAACCGAGAAAACGTAAATTTAGTTGCAAAATTATCTCCGTGAGTCATGTTTTGGGTGTTTTTGGACCTCCGGTGCGTGATTCACACACAAATTTACGCTGTTTCCGAGAGAGTCAGTTCACTAAACTCAACAGCGCGGACATGCGAGTAGCTCTTCTGGGCCATCTCGGTCTCCTTTGTATTCTGCATGAAATACTGAAGATGTCCATATAAAATATATAATGATTGGTCCACAGGAATGCGTTGTAAATTTTGGAAACTATCGAAAATCAGTTTCTTTCTCAAGCTCATCGCGGTCGTCCTGTGTAATCTCGGAACAATGGCCAGCCTACGGAGTGTACGCTTGAGTGCACTTCGTGGTTACATCATGGTGCACGATACGGCTGCCTGTGAGCTCCCATTACATGCACGAATTGGCAGGATAGTTTTTGATATGGTGTTTTTTCAGTGAAATCTATCTACATATACCTGTAGTGGCTCCCCAAGGGAAACCAAAAATGTGGTCTTTATAGACAGATGACTGCTGTAGACAGGTTTTGAACACATAATTTGTCCCCAGGGAATCATTTCATTGTCCACTATTATATAGGCAGGTTGGCTGCTATAGAGAGTTGGCCACTAAGACAGGTTTGACTGTAATTATATATTTACTTATATTTATGTATTTATCATTTCTTTTTTGTTGTTGTTGATGATGAAATGGAAAGACATCAGCAAATACAACATTCAAACTTTATATAAAAACACTTTCATGGTATGGAAAAAGATGATCAATTTCATTTTGGCAACACAGTTTTCAGATATGAAACCACAATAATTAATGAACATCAAACTTGGTAAGGATGATTGTTTCTTTCTTCTGATGTCTCCTTAATTCGTCTCTCACATTCTAGGTATTCAAAGCACAAAGAAGATAAAATAAGATGAAGCTCCTTGAAAGATAGAAAAAAAATAATCTCATGTTCACAGATTTCTTCACCTGTGCAGCTACTTCCTATCGCTGGAGAAATAATAATGGCCATCTGTGTTCTGCAGCAATATGCCACTTAGGGGATTCCATTAAGTCGGACGTACATTCGACACATCTAAGACCAATCCCGTGAATTTATAACAATGATTTTAATTCTTCCAGTATATCATAACATGGTGACTTGGTCATCATTACACCATAATCAAAGACCAGGCTATAATCATGGAAGAATAGAAAATATGAGCAAAAATATGAGGCGGTCGGACGTACATCAGACAAAAGCAGGTTCTACACTTTTTAGTTGTATGTCAAAATCCTGTGATTGTGTGAAGGCGGTACTGAAATTTTTATATGGGTGCTCTAGCTAAAGGATGAATCTTGAAATAACTGCAGTAAAAAATTTGGCAGGATTACCTTGTTTCAGTTATAGGTTGATCTTTTGGGGGTGGACGTACAGGTTGAAGCGGGGCGCTACATCACGTGCACAAAAAATTTGCACACTGTACGTGCCGACCCCATTGAGAGATTACACAAAAACCTATAATTATAAATTGGTTGAATCTTTTTGGTACATAATGTTTGGTTAGGTTGTCTTTCAAATACATGAGATTTAACAAATCAGCATGCTGTCCCAGAGTTAAAGTTATACCTTGACTAAAGTTGAGACAGATTCAGACCAGGTGTAGTCCGACCCCCATAATATTGTTAATATTCAAGCTATAAGGTAATGTTTGTCCTATTAAAATGGCATAATCTAACTCGAATTGGATAATTTCACTCAGAAGCTTCTTTATGGATTAATTAACTTGTTTTCATTAAAAAATGACAAAGACAATGTTTTCCTTTGTGTTTCTATTGTTTATTAAATTTCTTAATGTATTCTTTGTTTTTAAATAATTTTGTTTTTTTATTGTTTTTTTTAAAGAAAAATTCATATTTAAGTCATCTATCCAATCATAGTACCACAAAATTTAGCAAACTTGCTTGATGAAAATCAAAAATAATGAGCATTTTTCATGAATTTCACTGACAATAGAAATTCCCATTGAATTGTACACAAATTCAAATTGCTTATGTATTATCTTAGTTTTGGGGTTTTAATGTTGAAATTTACTTACACGACCATTATCCAACCATGGTTAGCACAAAATTACTCAATTACAATGATAAGAATGCGAAAAAAATAATCATGTTTTTGAATTTCATGAAGGATCAACATATCTCCCATGACTTTTGCTCGACAATCCAATCAACTTCAAATTGGCCCTTCTGGGATCACCAGTTGTACAAAAATCACATTATGTCATGATGGTAAGCCGACTTGTTGCCAAATTTGGTCTAAATACGTTCTATACAAGACTTCAAAGTAAATGGCAGCAAAATTACGCCATGATATCATCATGCATTTCAAAGTATTGCCGCAAACACGTCGGGGAGAAGGCTATTTTGGCCCCCAGTTTTACATGGTTAAAAGAACAAACAAAATGGCAGTGTTCTATTTCGTTTAAAATTGAGAATGCATATTTAATTGTGAATGCATAGCCATGGCGTAAAAATGATAGTGCTGATACTTTAATTTGCCACAAAAAGCGATCAACGAAGATAAAAAAAAAATTAATAAAAATAAGTCTAAAAGGCGGTCGGACGTACAGGGGTCGGACGTACAAAAAAACCTGAACGTCCGAGCCCCCTTTACATGGATACTGGAAAGCAGTGGGCTTTTGGGTATATATTAAACACATTGAGCTTGCCTTGCATCTAACTTAGGAAAATTATCTGCTGTTGTTTTTGTTTTAACAAAAAGTGTAACCGAAAAAGGTCGGACGTACATTTGTGCAAGTTCCTACTTTGATATATTTGCGTAAAAAAAAAATAAATCAATCTGTAAATTTTTCTTTGTCTTTAGGAACGTTACATAAGCACAACCTTAAACACTAACAAACTTAAATTTTTTCAAACTTGTAATTTGGTATAAAATTTGGCTCAAATTGAACTTTGTAAACTTGACAATTGCTCTCTGTTACCATGCAAACTTCATGTGCCTTGCCCACAATCAACGAGATCCACTATGATAAATTATTCTTTTAGATTCATACATTTCTATTTTAAGCTTTTCAAACTGGATACCACATTGTTATGTTTTATGTGATTCTTAATTTGACCAAAAGGTTTCTATTTTACCGGAAATGACTAGTGACAGATGAACTGTCCAAACTTTTTTGTTCTTAGGCGTGTTTATTGTCCATTCAAACACTGTCGATATGTAAGATAGCAAAGTTTCGACAATTTTTTAAAAGGTTTCCACGAGGTGTTATAACAGCATCTCTTAACTTTTCATGTTCGTCTGCTGTAATTTTGTACCACCAAAATCCTGAAGTACAGTGCCATTAAAATGAAAAAGTATACGTAGTAGATTTTTTTTTCATTTTACATAGATAGAACAAGTCATTACTAATCAATTGTAAATTGGTTTTGCCATTGG